>WSYQ01001443.1:0-162309 GCA_011426435.1 Lysiphlebus fabarum
AAAATTGGTAAAAATACTCATACATATAAAAAACATACTGAGATAATTTATATGTTCATTTTCTTAACCCGACTAGATTCGGATAGAAAAATACAGAGAAATGACTCAGAATGTCTCATGTATATATGGAGCATTTCACGTTACTTCGGACAGTCTGCACCCTGAGCTCAACCGATTCAGTTTACCAATTAGCGCGGGATTATATTTGCTTCTCATGTCACTTTTACTTTTTTTTTATCTTTAGGACTTTTTTACGACCCTCGGAAATATTAGAAACTTCTTGAAATCAAAAAAAAATATAATTTTAAATTATCTGAAATTTTTTTTTTTAATTTTCCGGAGCTCAAATTCCAGAGTAAAATATTAATTACAACATTATTAAATTTCTTTTCTCGTTTTTTTATTTCTTTTAATTTTTTGTTGTTCTCAGCGAAAATTAGAGTTGAGCTGTTTGAAGTGACGTGAAATGTTCCACATATATATATATATATATATAAATTCAAAACTGTCAAATGCTATTTTCTTACATGTATTTATTTTTTTTTTTTCATTGCGTTCTTGTATAAGAAAGTATTTTCTACAAGTTTATTGAAACTGAAATTTTGATTTTCCAAATACAAGCAAAACAGGAGAAGTCTCTCTGCACTGAGAAAATTTTTCTTTTATTTTAACATGGAAATAGGTGAATAATTTTGGGAGTCTCATGAAAATCATAAGTCATGATTTGTTAAGACGTAATGACATTGCTTTCATTGATGACGAGAATTCTTAGTATTTTTGAAAACTGAAATTATTATTTTCAATGTAGAAATCCGTAAAAATTCAGGTGGAGTGCAGTAGTCTCCTGCATTTTTACGTTTTATTTTAGTAAAAATATATAGACTATTATAGTAATTATGAAAAAAAGCGAGTAATAAGCATGACGATTTATGGTCTCTCTTGAAAACATCTACGTACGCTCAACGGAAGCTGAATTTTTACGATATTATGTTTCATGAAATAATAAAAAATTTCTTTTTAAAAATCTGTAGATTGTCAATATATCCCAAACAAAAAAATTTTACAAAATCAATTTATAAAAATGGGCCAATTAACTGAAAATTTTTCATTTTTTATTTATATAGTTCATTTTCATAAAATTATTTTATAAAATCAATTTTGTAAAATTTTTATAAAATTTTCTCAAATATTTCCGCGTGAGATATACATATACTTCCAGACAAGACGGAAGTATCCCGTAAAAATATAAGAAAAATTTTCTCCTTGTGCCTTCAATGCCTAAAATGGTAAATTCTCACACATAGCCTTTGATAGAGAAACAAAAAAAAAAATCAATTTCTACATTATTATACCTCAAGACAGTGAGATATGATTCCTCATACTTTCCACGTACAGAGTAGACCATGTGCAGACAGTTTGTTATTTAAACAGGGCCATTTTGGCCTTATTCTTCATTTTATTATTTGACAAATTATTTTGATCGTGTGTATGATACAGTGAATTGAGAAAAGAAAAAACTTTAAATCTATTTAAAAAACACTTATTCTCATAAATTTTACAGTATTCTCTACTAATCAGTAGAATTTACAATTATTAGTCTAAAAAACTAAGTACTAAAAAAGTAATTGATATTGCGTCATTCATATTTTCTATTTTTTTTCTCAGCCCATTACACCAATTCGTTAGAAGTTGCTGGCTTGAACTTGTGGAATTCCAACATCACTATTTCATAAACCTATTCTAAAAGTTTAAAAAATGTGGATGCAACTTATACATGTTTCAACTCCCTTAATAATCTCACCTTACTTACTAACCCGTACATGGCCTAGTCCGTAAATGAATTGTTATTAATCATTCACTGTATCGATAATATAAATGTACGCAAAATAATGTAATATTTAGTCTACTTCTACAGCATGGTATAACTTGAAAATAATCGAATATTTGCTGTATTGCTTACCTTTGCAGTATATGTCCTTGTCTGGACCTTCACAGCAATTCACAGAGTCTAATCGTCTGGAGCAAGTTCCACATTTGAAACATTCTTTATGCCATTGCTAAACATCAGACAAAGAGAAGATTTTTCTAATTCAAAAGTTTTTTGGATTTATCGATGTGTATAAGACATAAGATTTTAAGCTCTCGCTTTTCAAAGCAAGCATAAAAATGCTTCAGTACAATCCTCATATGTATTATTACTGTTACTCCTGGCAAGTCAAAATTTATTTTCAATAAGTAAACACTTTCGATGGAACTCGAAATCATTTCACGTCAGCAGAAATGTTTTCGAAATTTGATATAATTTTTTTTCATTTTTTGAATTATTTTTGTTTATAAGATGTCATTGAGAAAATTTTGCATAGAAAATTCACGGACGTGGACTTAAATTCAGATCAAGTATACAAAAATAAATTTGCTATATTAAAAAATCGGTTGTTACATATATAACGATCAATTGAACTTACAATGATAACATCAGTATATAAATTTTTCAATCCAGTAAGTATTTTTATTGCTTCTTACCCAAGATAAGAAGACTGAAAATTACACAGTATACTGAGAAAAATCGTGTCTCGGTTGGAATCGGCAGTTTCTACATTTCAGAAAAAAACTTACTTGAAAGTAAACCGACTTGATTGTAGCCTGAGTATATTATATATCAGAAAAAAAAATTTACATATAATAAATTAAAAACTTTTGAATTTTTTGATGCGTTGTAGAAAAAAATTATTTAAACAACATTTAGTTTTTACTTACATACAGTGGACAAAAGCAAATAAAAAAATTCTAAATTTTGACATAAATAATTTTGAATGAAGGGTGTATACAAATGTAAGATAGTTCTTACACACCTACATATAACGAAGAATTCATTCAGAAACAATGAAAGTTTTCTTAAATGTAGAAAATTTTTCTTATTATCGAGATCACAGTAAAGATAGAAATAATAGTTTTTTTAGTAATTTAGAGCCGTAGTTCACTAGTGATAAATGAAGACATTTTTTCAAGATAATAGTCATAACGAATGAAAATAATTTTAAGACGATGTGAATCTTAGAAAATTAATATTTAGAAGTCCTTGAATTTGAAATAATCGTAGAGTTTATAATATAACAGATATAATAAAATTGAAGTTAATGAATGTTTGTTAAAATATAGGTACTTTTTTCTCAAATGCAGAATTTTGTCGTTGGCAGTCAGAACTTTAGCAAAAGTTTGAAAGAATATTCGAAATATTGTCATTAGTCATCAATGACTAAAAAATACTGGAAATATCCTTAATTTCAACAATAACGTAATAATTAATTCTTTTTTTTAATAAATAAAAATTACTAAAATTTTATATTCAGAAATCTTTCATTCTTGAATAATTGTATTATTTATGTTAAATTAAATAAAACTCAATTGAATCTATTAAATAGTTGATTAAAAAGTGTTTCCATTTTCTCAAATGTAGAATAATATAGTTGATAGTTAGAAATTTAAAGAAATTAACTATAAATATTTAAAATATTTTCATGCGTCATCATTGACTAAACAATACTGGAAATATCCTTAATTTTAACAATAACGTAATGAATAATTCTTTTTTTTAATAAATAAAAATTACTATACGTGATTATTTAGAAATCTGTCATTCTTGAATGATTGTATTATTTATATGGAAATAAATAAAACTCAATACAATCTTATAAATAGTTGATTAAATAGTGTTTCCATTTTCTTAAATGTAGAATAATATAGTTGAAGGTTAAAAATTAAAAAAAATTAACAATAAATATTTAAAATATTGTCATGCGTCATCATTGACCAAAAAATACTGGAAATATCCTTAATTTCAACAATAACGTAATAAATAATTCTTTTTTTTAATAAATAAAATTACTAAAATTTTATATTCAGAAATCTTTCATTCTTGAATGATTGTATTATTTATGTTAAATTAAATGAAACTCAATTCAATCGACCAAATAGTTGATTAAATAGTGTTTCCATTTTCTTAAATGTAGAATTCTATAGTTGAAAGTTGGAAATTTAAAAAAATTAACAATAAATATTTAAAATATTGTCATGCGTCATCATTGACCAAAAAATACTGGAAATATCCTTAATTTCAACAATAACGTAATAATTAATTCTTTTTTTTAATAAATAAAAATTACTAAATGTTATTATTTAGAAATCTGTCATTCTTGAATGATTGTATTATTTATATGGAAACAAATAAAACTCAATACAATCTTATAAATAGTTGATGAAATAGTGTTGCCATTTTCTCAAATGTAGAATAATATAGTTGAAAGTTAGAATTTACGGATATCTTTTTTTACAAATTATTTAAATTTATTTTTCTTGTCTATTACGACCACCAGGTGGATTTTTATAAATAATTTTTTTCGACTGCAGCAAGACTTCTTTTTAAGGTAAATAAATTTTTTCTTTTCGCAGATCCGTCATACTGTTTTATAATGTTATATTTTCTTGAATTTAGAAAACTGTTTGTTTTGTTCTATTTCTGCATTTAATTCCATAAATGTTCTTCTTGTATAATTTTTTATATAGTTCAATATATAAATGCTAGATGCTCGAATTTTTCGTATGTGAAATATCATTTCGACGGTATTAAATACCTATGTATTTTGTAAATTAAGTAAATAAAAGCGGGTGATGTCCCAAAACCCATCAAGTTTTAAGGACTTGAGCAGGTTTTCCTAATTATCAATGGATTTTTATTGTATCATCAACAATAAAAATAATAATCAGTGCATCTGATTTTGATTAACATTTTTCACTACGTTGATTACTCTTAAATTATCAAGATTATATTCTAAATATAAGAACAATTATTTCAGCATAATTTTTTATCTCTAATAATCTTTAAACTATATACAATTAAATAAATAAATGAAATCCTATAAAAAATACTTGCAGGCGAAATTTATGATTTTTAAAAGTAATCATGCACGAATAATTTAAAAACATTGACTTTTTTAATTTATACTATCTACTCTACATTTTATCAGACATTAACCTACTATTCAGTTTCGAGTTTCTACATATTAGAAAACCTATTCTCGCATAATCCTTTCTCTCGGTTCATTTCAAATTTTCTGTGCATATTATAATCATTCGAGTGAATACAACTAATATAAAATATTTGTATGTGAGATATATGATTGTTAAAAATTGAGTTTTATTTAAATTTAAGTTTTCTATATTTTAGAAAAATTATCTTTGATGCAAGTTAGGTTCACTTAAACCCTAATATTTCCAGATGAATGATAGATCTTCCTGTATTTATGTTAAAATTCATAATATGACATTAACAATAAAATACCTATACAACTATTTATAGCTTTTTGGATTGTAATTTTTTATAATATATTTGAAAATATTAATTTATGTAGAGATAACATAGAGTAAGTATTTTAGAATACAATTAGTAATAATATATCGCTATTCCTTATTATTTAGAAGTATAATGTTTCAAGAAATTCGAAGTGTGATAATTAAAAATATATTTTTTATTAATTTTACTCGAAGTATTCTAAAATATAGAAAACCTGAATTTATATTTAACTACTTACTTATTGTTATTAAAATAAAAGTTTTTCCTTTTATATTTAAAAAGATTTCACTAAAAATTTATGCCGTTTTTTCATAATTATTATGACTATTATTAAAAAAAAATTTTGAGAATTTAAAAACTAATTTTTAAATATTTGTAAGAGCGGATAATATTGATATAATGACTCAACCTATTATTACATCTTGTTAGATACTGCATAGAATTTTATTTTTCTAATATGTAGAATCTATTTTCTTCAAATATATTTGTCGGTTTCTATTTTTTATTTCTAATTTACTACATTTCAAATATCAATACTGAAGTATTAAATGTTTTGAGGTATATCTGAATATTGTTATATCAGATATAACTGTATATACCCTATAAAAAAATAAATATTTATTAACACAGTTTTTCTAGAATACAGAATTTGCCGATTCCAACCGAGACACGATTTTTCTCAGTGATATTGGAAATTAATACTCATGCAAAGAAATAAAAAAAAGACTGATTCATCGCAGATTTCACTGTTCAATGTGATTGTTGAGCAAGTGCTCCGTTAGTCCACAATTACGGACTTATGGTAGTAGAAAAAGTTTGAGAAGTTTCAAGGCGTAGTTAAATAACAAATTATCTTAGACCGAGTGAGGAAAACACCGATGGCCAATCAAATGTCTAAAAGACTGATGTAAGTTGATAGTTCAAGGTGTTAATAAACTCGAATATTTTCTATCGAATCAAAAAATGATTGAAAGATCAACCAACTGGGCTATCACGCAGAAGTCCTGTGATCGAGGCCTCGTGTTTTTTTCAATTTTACTCTTTTTAAAAAAAAAAAAATACACGATATGAGACTTGTGTTTCTTACCCGGAAAACAGTTTGTATATACAACTACATACAATCATATATGGAAGCGTTTTTCTAGCAAATCTGTGTACGACCATATGCATATTCTATATATGTCACAGTATGAAGATTTCTACAAAAAATACGTAACGCTTATCGGTGTCAATTTATTTTAATACTGTACCAACAATGTACAACTACCCAAGTAGAAAAATATATATCCTGTTTTCTAACCGAGATATATCCTGATTGATATACATCTTCGATAGATCTTTTATATATCACCATGTATCTAAAATCTCCATATATAAAGACATAGCTCGAAGGTATAGCTGCATGTGGCTTATATATTGAATAAAGACAAAACACAAACTTTTAATTTTAATATTCAAAAGAGATTCACTTTTTCCCTTTACAATTTTGGAATCATAGATCGACACAATTTAAATTTTCTATTCAAGTTTCAAAAAACAAAAAAAAAGTGAAATATTGGTGTTAAAATTTTTCAGATACAGTGAACTGTTGATTGATTCGATAGAAAGTCATCAGTATACTTTTATCATTGTTCACTGAAAAAGATTTTTTTTGGTATTGAAGAATAAAATTTCTAACTGACAGAATTTTTGTTCTTGGAAATTTTTAGTATTGAATCATGAAAAAGATTTCTTGATAAAAAAAAAAAATTTCTTGATATAAACCGTGAATCTTCTTGAATTATTAAATATTTGATTTGAATTAAAGCTAAATTTTAAATAATAAGAGAAATATTGTTCTTTTATAGAAAAAAAAACTGCTTCAATTAAAGACTATTAATTTAGGAAGTGTCTATAGGCACGGAACCGCAGGCGGTGTAAACCCGCAAGCGGTCTTAAATGACGGTAATATATGGTCATTTATAAAAAACACCGTCTGCGGCATAAAAACGTATTCTTGTTGAGACAAAACTGTACTTTAGAACTATGTACGGTACATAACACGCACGGATAATTTATATATTAGTTGCCAAATGCAATAGCTAGTGGCACCATCTATAGTATAAAAATTTTATTTTTAAATGAAACAAATGACAAATTACAAAAATTAAATTAAACTTTATTTAAAATTAGAAAAATATTCAAAGAAAAGAGCAAATACACCGTGCAAGGTATCTACCGCCAACGATTTAAGTACACGTCTCATTGTGTTATTTTTTAAACAAACAATATATTAATTATACATTTATTTATCACTTTAGATAAACACATCTATAAAATAAATTGTTATTAATAATCGATAAATTATTTAACAATAATAGTCAAATTCTTTTAAACTTTTAAAGTTTTTTGGGATTAAAAAAAAAATAAAAAAAAAAAATTGAGCAAGTACACCGTACACGGTATATACCGCCAACGGTTAAACTACTCGTCGGACTGTTTTATTTTTTAAATAAACAATCTATAAATTAAATTGTTATTAGTAATTAATGAATTACTTAAAAATATCATTTAATTGTTCTTTAAACTTTGAGAAACTTTATTTAATGTTCAGTTAGAAAAATATATATATATAAAAAAAAAAAAAATTAGGAGCAAGCACACCGTGCACGGTATACACCGCCAACGGTTTACTTTCTCATCAGACTGCTTTTTTTTATGAACAATATATTAATTAAACATTCATTAATTACAATAAATTGTTATTTCTGATTTAACAATAATAGTCAAATTCTTTTAAACTTTTAAAGTTTTTTGGTATTAAAAAAAAAAGATAAAAAAAAAAAAAATTGAGCAAGTACACCGTACACGGTATATACCGCCAACGGTTTAACTACTCGACGGACTGTTTTATTTTTTAATTAAACAGTTATTATTAATATAGGATAATTATTAACTAAATTAAATAATAATTATTAATTAAATCTTTTTCAAAACTTCTAGACTAATATTTGATAATAATAAAAAAAATATATGAAAAAAAGAGCACGTACACCGTATACGGTTTATACCGCCAACGGTTTAACTACTCGACGGACTGTTTTATTTTTCAATTAAACAGTTATTATTAATATAGGATAATTATTAACTAAATTGAATAATAATTATTAATTAAATCTTTTTCAAAACTTCTAGACTAATATTTGATAATAATAAAAAAAATATATGAAAAAAAGAGCACGTACACCGTAAACGGTTTATACCGCCAACGGTTTAACTACTCGACGGACTGTTTTATTTTTTACTTCTAGCTTTGATTTAGGAATCGTTTTTGATCGACACTTAACAAACCTTTCTTGCACTGATATACAATATTGTTGCATGCTATATTTAACATCTTTGTAGCTGTTAAATTGTTTTTTATCATAAATATACTGGTTGACGTTCATGTTCAATGATTATCAACAATAACCGTCAACTACTGGAACCTGCCAAAGCCGTATGACGCACTTCAGTTACAAGACGCAAAAACTGCTATGAATACAGTACAGTTCAGTACAGTTTTGTCTCAACAAGAATACGTTTTTATGCCGCAGACGGTGTTTTTTATAAATGACCATATATTACCGTCATTTAAGACCGCTTGCGGGTTTACACCGCCTGCGGTTCCGTGCCTATAGACACTTCCATTAATTTATTGTATTAAAAAATAAACGATTTGAAATGATACGTCAGCGTCTTGAATTATGAACAAAGTTCCTTAATTTTAGAAATTGGCTTCTTCAATAAAATCGACTTGCTTCTCGATACAATAACTTTATGTCATAATTCAAACCATAAAAGTATTAAATAAATTTTTTTTCTTTAAAAAAAAAAAATTAATTAAATTATTATTTTTTTTATATTATTCATTATTTTATTTGTTATTTACTATTTATTTATTCATTTTTACTTTGACTTTATATTGTAATTTTCGGCTACCTGTGTTTTTTTTTATTTTTTCTAATTTTTTGTTCCGACCGGGATTCGAACCCGTGACTACCTAATTCTATCTAACGACCTAATGTTAAACTTATGCCTTTACCCCGAGTCTAATTTTACATCTTGACATTTGAAAAAAAACACTTAAACCACAACCTAATTTAAATCAATGAAATGCATTTTAATTGTTACATACAAGATTTTTAGGATTATTTAATTTCATTTAAATATTAATTCAATTCATTATAATTATAAATTATTAATATTTTGATTAATAATTTAAATGAAATTATTTATCATATATAATTTAATTTTAATTATTTTATTTTTCACTATATTAATGAAAAATAACCTGAAAGTCAATTACTTTTAATTTTTAGATATATATTATATGAATATTCAAAGATAATTAGATAGCCAAAAAATATTAATAATTTATAATTATATTGAATTGAATTAATATTTAAATAAAATTAAATAATCCTAAAAATCTTGTTATGTAACAGTTAAAATGCATTTCATTGATTTGAATTAGGTTGTAGTTTAAGTGACTAAAATTTTTTTTCAAATGTCAATATGTAAAATTAGACCCGGGTAAAGGCATAGGTTTATCATTAAGTTGTTAGGTAGAATAGGTAGTCGCGGGTTCGAATCCCGGTCAGAACAAAAAATTAGAAAAAATAAAAAAAAACACAGGTAGCCAGAAATTACAATATAAAATCAAAGTAAAAATGAATAAATGAATAGTAAATAACAAATAAAATAATAAATAATTTTAAAAAAATATAATTTTCTTTGATATTTGAAATCGTCCTTCAAAGCGCCATTAAAAATACTCTTCGAATATCGCTTGAAAACTATTGAAGCAGGATAATTATGTTTGACAAGTATTTAAAATACATTTGTATCCCGTTAAAATACTAGTATTTAACTTGTACGTGTAGAAGGTAATCCTCCACGATTTCAAAGGTGTCATACTCGTTACCAGGTCGTTTTTTGACATGTTTTAGGTTTGTCCTTGACTTTTGGTGACTCATATTGACACCTTCGAAATTGTGCAAGAATGATCTTCTTCAGGTGCTGATTACACAATCATCAAATTTGTTTTGCTCGGACAAACTAATTAGTAATGTAAACAACAATTTTAAAAATCTAAGACTCAACTTATGTATATAGTGACACTATTTTATATTATTACAGTTTGTATCAGTAATAAGAAAGATGTGAAGAATAAAAAAAACTTAAAACTTAAACTTAAAACTTCATAAAGATGAAGAGAACAATTGTAAAAAAAAACTCAAAGGGCAGATTGTTTTATTTCGAATGATACCTCGGCAGTATATATCACGATCTGGACCATCACAGTGTAGCGTAGAATCGAGGCTCCGGTGACAAATTTTGCACTTGAAGCATGCTTTATGGTAGCCCTGCTTATAACAATTTAGGAAGCATAATAAGAATCAGTCTTTGATAATACCAACAAAATATCAAAGAATATACTTATAAGTATTCTCACAAATACTCATAAATATCACTGCATATGATTCGAACAGTATAAAGTATCAATAATACCTTTAAAATACTTGAATTTTCATCTCGGGATATAATATATAAATGTTTTAAAGCAATACAATGTTATCTTGAAAACGTTTATAGTGAGTATAAATTAAAAGGTTTAGTTTTTCATGTACAGTTAATTAAATAATTTAAAAAAAAATCAATCTTATTTACTTTAACAGTTACCTAATTTATCAATTTTTCAGACAACGGTATACAGCCCTTCGCTTATTGATAATGAATTGCAACAAACAACAATCTAATATTAATGTAAGGGGCAGTGAGCAAGATGAGTATGTCATGACTCGAAATTTGTGTTCAAAATGTTTTTTTATTACATCTCCAATCTAATTCTGAAAAAGCTAAAGTTTGTTTTAGAATTCAGCATCTCGAGGGGATAGTATGTGAATCAAAATCAATAAGTGATGTTACTATAATTCTAGAAGTTTCGGAAACATTAAATTTTAATTGCTGATTATATTAAAAAAAAATTCCTTGTGTCAAGCTGGTGCCCATTGTCTCACCAAGCCTAACACAAGACCGGACTTAGCACATATTTAATTTAAAAAAAAAAAAAAATTCGATAATGGATTGTATAAAAATTATAAATAAATTATAAATTATTATGGTTTAACTATCGTGTCCAGCTTATGCAAGGACTGTGTATCAGTCTCGATAAGATTTATTCATATAGAAAATATTAACTGTGATTATCATCAATACTTTGATGGTTGACATGATAGGGCATTGAAATCTCACGTGATAGTCCCGGCCCCGAGTGGAAATTGAATCCGGCTTGGCCTGATCTTGATCCGAATCGGACCCGGTTTATCGAAGGTGAAACGGACCTGGTTTACCTGATTGTTTCTGACATTGGAATCGGACCTGGTTTATCTAAGGCGACCCGGATCCGTTCACCCGGACTAATAACGGATCCGAATCGGAACAGGATAACCTGCTTTAAACTTGATCTCGTTTTTTTGTCAAAGTCATGTTCTGAATTTGATCCGATTTGAATAAGGCAACCCGGATCCGTTCGATCAGACTGATAACGGATCCGAATCGGAACGGGATAACCTGCTTCAAACTTGATCTCGTTTTTTTGTCAAAGTCATGTTCTGAATTTGATCCGATTTGAATAAGGCAACCCTGATCCGTTCACCCGGACTTATAACGGATCCAAATCGGAACAGGATAACCTGCTTTAAACTCGATCTTGTTTTTTTGTCAAAGTCATGTTCCGAATTTGATCCGATTTGAATAAGGCAACCCGGATCCGTTCACCCGGACTTTGGTACAAGTGCTTCATAATTTTGTGTCTGATATGTTAACGCGCGATGGTTCAGGGGGTAACGCACTGGCTTTGAAAGTATAGGTTTAGATAGGTTTAGATCAGGCAGGGGTTCGAGGCTCGGTTAGGGTAGCAAAAAAAAAAAAAATAAAAATCTACAATTATTCTCTAAGTGTAATATTTGATAAATCCTGAAAAATAAGAGGAAAAAAAAAGAAAAAATAAAATTATAATTTTTTTTTTTTTATTTTTATTTGGATTCGAATTAGACATAAATACATATCCGATTTGAATGTAAAATTGGATCCGATTTGCATGTAAAATCGGATCCGATTTAGATGTAATTTCGGATAGATGTTTTGGTATCCGATTTAGCCAAGGTGTCCTTATTGTAACCGGATCAGGTTTGCCGGATCCGATCCGGAGCCTAGCCTGCGTTACATTTTGGGTCCGAATCGGATTTGTAATCAGGTAAACCCGATCCGAACTGGATCCGAATCAGACTGAAATTTCCACTCGGGTATATATCCGATTTGGATCTAAAATTGGATCCGATTTGGATATAAAACCAGATCCGAATCAGACATAAATACATATCCGATTTGGATGTAAAATTGGATCCGATTTGGATGTAAATCCTTGATAATTCCTGAATAAAACGGTACAAACATTTTTATTTAGTCTTTATCGGTTACTTATGATTTGGTTCATTCTACATTATTTATCAGTTACAGAAAATTAATAAATACTCTTATGAGTGGTTGCATGTTGCGTGATCGCAACTGACATTATGATGATAGTCGCTAGCATCACTGAAAAAAATTTTTTCTGTATTGAAGAATAAAATTTCTATCTGACAGAATTTTTGTTCTTGGAAATTTTAAGTATTGAATCATGAAAAAGATTTCTTGATAAAAAAAAAAAATTTCTTGATATAGACCGTAGATCTTCTTGGATTATCAAATATTTGATTTAAATTAAAGCTAAATTGTCATTATTAAGAGAAATATTGTTCTTTCATTAAAAAAAAAACTTCTTGAATTAATGACTATCAATTTATTGTATTAAGAAATAAACGATTTGAAATAATACATCAGCGTCTTGAATTATGAACAAAGTTCCTTAATTTTAGAAGCTGGCTTCATGAGTAAAATCGACTCACTTCTCGATACAATTACTTTATGTCACAATTTAAATCAAAATCTACCTCAATTTTAGAAGTTGGCTTCTTGAATAAAATCGACTTGCTTCTCGATACAATAACTTTATGTCATAATTCAAATCATAAGAATATTAAATAAATTTTTTTTATTTAAAAAAAAAAAATTTTTTTAATTATTATTTTTTTAAAATTATTTATTATTTTATTTGTTACATACTATTCATTTATTCATTTTTACTGTGACTTTACATTGTAATTTTCGGCTACCTGTGTTTTTTTTTATTTTTTCTAATTTTTTGTTCTGACCGGGATTCGAACTCGCGACTACCTATTCTACCTAAGAATTTAATGATAAACCTATGCCTTTACCCCGAGTCTAATTTTACATATTGATATTTGAAAAAAAATTTTAGTCACTTAAACTACAACCTAATTCAAATCAATGAAATGCATTTTAACTGTTACATAACAAGATTTTTAGGATTATTTATTTTATTTGAATATTAATTCAATTCAATATAATTATAAATTATTAATATTTTTTGGGCTATTTAATTATATTTGAATATTCATATAATATATATCTATAAAATTGAAATTAACTGACTGTTATTTATCATATATAATTTAATTTAAATTATTTTATTTTTCACTATATTAATAAAAATAACCTGACGTTCAGTTACTTTTAATTTCACTAAAAATCTTGTTATCTAACAGTTAAAATGCAATTCATTGATTTTTTTTCAAATGTCAAGATGTAAAATTAGACTCGGGGTAAAGGCATAGGTTTAGCATTAGGTCATTAGGTAGAATAGGTAGTCGCGGGTTCGAATCCCGGTCGGAACCAAAAATTAGAAAAAAAAAAAAAACAGGCAGCCGAAAACTACAATATAAAGTCAAAGTAAAAATAAATAAATAAATAGTGAATAATTAAAAAAAAAATTTATTTTATCAAGAGACTCGGTAGAGTCTCGCCTCAATTTTTACCCCAGCGCGAGACCGTATAAGTATTTTAAGTCCGTGGTTTAAGTGGTCCGTGACGTCATCAGTTTTTATTTAATTTATATCTTGCTAAATATTGGTTAAAAAAAAAAAGTAAAAATAGTTTTACTATGTAAATCAATGACTATCTTTCCAATGAGCCTACTCTTGTATTTTTCCAACAAGTAGTAAAAAAGTTATAAAGCTCAACAAAAGCCAGGTAACAAATCTTACTAAAAAATAAATTTTCAAGCTGAAATGTCCACGTTTCTTCGGATACGTTGCGCTAACCCCTCGCCTATCCCTTCTCCCGAGTTTTTCGTATTATACATATACAACATGTGTGTATATCATATCGAGGCATGTGTTGGTGCACAACTACGTCCAGCAATTAGATATAGTCAAAAAAATGAAAATGTCACCGTATAGCATAGCCGTCACACGAGAACTGCCTGCCGCTTGATTTTTTTTTTATTTAAATAAAGAATATCAATTGTTTATAAATTCGGGCCATGAATTTGATGATTATTGATGTATTCTTGGTTTTATAAATTTTAATTTGATATGAATCATAATAAAAAAAAAAACCGATTGTTTATAAAGTTTCCAAGTGAGAATAATTTTTTTTTTTTCTTGAATTGTGTTTTCTCATTTTTATTACAATTTATATCAAATTTAAATTCAAAAAACAAAAAACAAATCAGTAATTATTGAATTTGTCGTCCGCTATGATAAACAATTCATTATTATTCATGTAAAAAAAATAATAAAACGGGTTAGCTCAATTAAATAGAAAAAAAAACTAATCTCGCTCTTGATGTATACACAGCTATGTTTATTTATTCGAGTACAATATTTTTATAAATTTATATATTTTTATGAATTTTTACCTAATTCATATTTATATAATTTTTACTGAACAACTATAGATTTATTGTGAACAAAAAAAAAAAAAAAAACAACGGTACTATCATAAGTAAATGATGTAGTAAATGAAAACCCAGAGTAATTTATAGTGAAAAAATTAGAATTTATCAATGATTATAATCCTTTTTTTTTTTTTTTCAATTTTAATTGTGAATACCAATCATCGTAAGGTATTAATAACTAAGAATTATAATTATTTAAACAGGTTAAACAAAATAAGTGAAATAATAATCAAAACAAAATCACAGATTTATGTACCCCGAAATGCCTCAATTTTTTGTTTTTTTTTTTTTTTCTATCTGTAATAATCAAAAAACGTGAATTGAAAAAATATTTCAAAATTTTGGAGTATAACTTACTCTACATTCTATTATAATTAAGTATAACTACTTAAAGTAGTTTGCTAGATGGAGGAAAAAAAAAAATGAGGCGGTTTTTATTATAATGATTTTAACACGAAATTGCTATTACGGAGAAACGTCTCATTTTTTTTTTTCCTCTATCTAGCAAACTATGCAGCTCTATATACTCCAAAATTTTGAGATATTTTTTCAATTCACGTTTTTTGATTATTACAGATAGAAAAAAAAAAAAAAAACAAAAAATTGAGGCATTTCGGGGTACATAAATCTGTGATTTTGTTTTGATTATTATACTTTTATGATTTGAATTATGACATAAATTTATTGTATCAAGAAGCAAGTCGATTTTACTCAAGAAGCCAACTTTTAAAATTAAGGAACTTTGTTCATAATTCGAGACGCTGATGTATTATTTTAAATCGTTTATTTCTTAATACAATAAATTAATAGTCATTAATTCAAGAAGTTTTTTTTTTAATAAAAGAACAATATTTCTCTTATTAATGACAATTTAGCTTTAATTCAAATCAAATATTTAATAATTCAAGAAGATTTACGGTTTATATCAAGAAATCTTTTTCATAATTCAATACTAAAAATTTCCAAGAACAAAAATTCTGGCAGTTAGAAAAATTTTTTTCAGTGATGCTAGCGACTATCATCATAATGTCAGTCGCGATCACGCAACATGCAACCACTCATAAGAGTATTTATCAAT
Organism: Lysiphlebus fabarum; assembly: GCA_011426435.1. NCBI lineage: Eukaryota > Metazoa > Arthropoda > Insecta > Hymenoptera > Braconidae > Lysiphlebus > Lysiphlebus fabarum. The sequence goes on from WSYQ01001443.1 coordinate 16,312, forward strand.
TTTCTGTAACTTATAAATAATGTAGAATGAACCAAATCAGTTATTTAAAGGTTCTATCACCGTTTGATCTGATAATGTTCAGAACGTTATTAAGATTGGTTAATAATCTTATTTTCAATTATCAGTTTTTTGTGCGCAGCTTGCAAATTCTAATGAACTCTTATCCAACGGTTTTTTCACGGTTACACCATTTTGTCAGGGTTTTTGAGGGAGAGACCGATGCTTTCACATAGACCCAGTACTTGTCAATACCTTTCTAAATTTTTCAGTTATTTGATTAGTACTACCGTGATATCGAGAATCATCACGCTATATCCAATTATTTCATTTTAATCCAATTAAAAACTTAGACTTCTTTTCGTTGGCGCATAATTATACAATATATACATACAGCTCGTAATTGACTTGTCAACGACCAACATACAAATCAAGTTCACACATGTCATAACAAGGTAAAGCGAAAGAGTGATGCTCTTTCTTAAAATCATCTGATAAATTATGTAAGAACTATATGACCCTTTCACTTGACTCCGTTATAACTTGTGTGAACTTGATTTGTGTGTTGGTGGTTGACATGTTAACTTGGTAAAAAAAATTATTTATATTTCAATATATGGAATTGTTATCAAATTACAATTATTTCTTTGAAAGTAAGTGATATTATTTAAGTTTAATAAATTAATAAATTTCATCTCTGAGAGAATAATTTTTGAAAAAATTTGGTGCATGAAAAAGGTTAGGTTGGTTTTTTTGTAACAACTAAACTGCATGAAAGATATTTTGTTGGTTGTTTATTTATTAATTTTTTATTTTATAATATATGCAAATGTATATTTTAAAATCTAATTTCGAAAAATAATTTGTGATTTATATTTTTTTCTGTTTTTTAGATCAATTCAGGATGATGATGGATCAGAAAAAATTTCAAAAATTGATAATTTTGGTAATGATACTGTTGAAGTTAATACGATAAATGCAACTAATCTTTCAGTATTATATGCAAGTTACAATAGTTTAAATACAAAAAATTAATAGAATATGTAAAAAATAATGAAAAAAGAAATGTAAATAATAGAAGAATTGTTTTTTTTTTCAATAATTTATAAAAAAATTCATAAAATTATATAAGAATTGTTATTGTTTTTTTTTTTTAATTTATTAAACAACTTACTACATTTTATAAAATTGACTATTTTATTTATAAAAAACGATAACAAATTATTTAAGAAATTTTTCAAATTTCCATATAAAATTTGTCATGAGATTCGCCCATTTTTTTATAAAATTGATTTTATAAAATATTTCCATGGGGGAATGCACACTGTCAGGAAAAAATGCAATTGTAAAACGCAATACTGAAATGAATAAATAAATATTCGAAAATGATTGTTTTTATTGACATATAATAGGATTTTATCGAATGGTATTGCATAAAATTGATTATTAACAGAATAAAAAGACGATTAACGTAAAAAAAAAATATAAAAAATTCGAACTTCCATTTTTTGGAGTTATTTTTAAATTTTGTTAAAGTTATAATTTTCTATTGCTTTATTTTTTTCATTCTTTATTTCCGAATATGAAAAATTGTTCAAATGTATTTTTAGTTATTGTTTTTTTTTTTTTTTTTTTTTGACTTGCTTGAATTATAATTACATTTTATTTTGTAAGAATTATAATTTTTCTTTTAATATTCTACGGGGCTCCGCCCGAGTCCCAAATCTCACTGAGAGAGAAGATTGCTTCTCAACCTCAATGCATATGAGATTTAATTTGCATGCATACGTGATTGAAGATAAAATGTGTCACTCGGTTGTATAGGTGATTATCAAACCTCCGATGAGTCATAGTTGAGGCATAGCAAGAAGCGCACAAGGCGGTGGCAAGGTGAAGTAAGATTTTAGCCTCAACGTACTCACGTGGTACACTCGCAATCCTTTGGATGATAGTAAACATTATGGAGCTTCATGCCAGATCAAGCATGCCAAGATTGGGTTATAATCCGGAGCTTTTTCGGGGAAAAATTGAGAGACACCAGAGCTACAAAATTATAATTTTGTACCAGATTACAAATGACTTCAAGCAAAAAAAAAAATGTGACTACTAAATAATTTGAACCTGATATTTTGAGTATGCCATTGTCGGTCATACCTAGAACTAACATTACTTTACTATAAATGTAAATATAATAGAACAATGTCAGCTCCTTATAAAATTACGTTATTTTTAGAGGCTATGTGAGTGCTGACAAGAAGATCCATCTTGGTTATCGAGTGTAGATAGAAGCTTCTCGGGATGAAAAAATCAAGGTATTATAATGAAATACAATTATGTTTAATACTTGAAATCGTATCCCTCAGCGCCATTATAAATACTTTTCGAATATCACTTGAAAAATATTTTTAGTGGAATAATTATGTTTGACGAGTATTCGAAATACAATTATATCCGGTTAAAATACCTGATAAGGATACTCAAAAATACTATTGTATCCTATTGAAATACTTGATGATAAAATATTTAAAAATACTATTGTATCCGGTTATATTCGATTTAGGGATTATAATACTTTGTAGTAGAGATGATATAAAAATTTTTCAAGTCCCGTAAATTTCGAGTATCGGAATACTTTAAAATTATATTTTGAATTACTCGAACATCAAAAATACCCGTCATGGATAATTGTATCCGGGAATAAGTCTTTGATAATACCAACAAAATATAAAAAAATACTCATAAGTATTTCCACAAATACTCATAAATATCACCGGATATAATTCAAACCCTATAAAGTATCAATAATACCTTTCGCATACTTGATTTTTTCATCCCAGGTTGAGCTTATTCCGTGGAGGAATCGCCAAGATTCACAACACGGCCATGCATTGGTCCATCAATGGCACTCGATTATTGTTAGCTAAGCATGGGTCATAAGAATAAAATAGCAAGTAATGAAGTGATCTTGGCTAATATTAATGGGCCATTCATGGCAGTAAATATTAAATTCAAGCCCGCCCGAGATGAAAAAATCAAGTGTTATATACCTATATTCGAAAGGTATTATTGATACTTTATTGTGTTTGAATCATATCCAGTGATATTTATGAGTATTTGTGGAAAATACTTATGAGTATTTTATGATATTTTGTTGGTATTATCAAAGACTGATTCTCGGATACAATTATCCGTGATGGGTATTCTTAATATTCGAGTTTAAAAATGAACTTTTAAAGTATTCTGATACTCAAATTTGACAGGACCTAGAAAAATTTTATATCATCTCTTCTTTGAAGTATTATAATACCTGAATCGAATATAACCAGATACAATAGTATTTTTTAATATTTCATCAGCAAGTATTTCGATGGGATAAAATAGTATTTTTGAGTTCCCCTATCAGGTATTATAACCGGATACAATTGTATTTCAAACATAATTATCCCTCTAAAAATATTTTTCAAGCGATATTCGGAAATTACTTTTAATTTTTCTTGAAATATTAACGCGCCGTTATCATTGGCCAAATCTTGGGAAGCATGGTTGGCTCACTCATAGCAGCCGATATTAAATTGACATAACGCTACAGGCTAGGCTCATCAACGGTCCATTAAAGTTTGCCAATAATTGGCGGATGTCTTCCAAGCATCGGCCAAAGCTTGGCCATGTTGTGTTCTCCTACACGGGATATGGATATGCGCAAGAAAGTGACTTTGTTTTGGATATCCAGGCACTTTGGACTCGAATGGAACGAGATGACAGATAAATAATTTTCTAAATATTCAAGTTGCTATTGGTTTACATTCATATATGTATCAGAAACATTACCAAACATATGTCACTCTACATTAATTTAGTGAATGGTTGAGCACTTTTTCATTCATCTCGCTTTCCCAAACTTCACCATACGGATTTCATGAATGTACTACCTATAACTGCTTGTTACATAGTTAAGATATGCCCCTAAGTTATAACCATGAAGAATAGAGAACAGGCGGACGAACTTAAATGGGGCTATCGAGCCAAAAACCAATGACTGAATTAGTTCTATTTTGGTCTGCAGATTGCTCTTCTGCAGCGCTTGCACCACTTTTAGTTGGGGTAGTACGCGTACGTGTGATAATATAGGGAGAATTCTAATAGGTAGCATTATCCTGAATCGGTATTACAGATTATTATAATTTATTGTCAGTAAGTTGAGATTTGCGCAGTCGCTGATGACTAAAAAAAATAATTAGGTTAGCTTTCATTATCTAAAATTTAAAAATATTTATGATTTCTAATAAATATTCAACATTTTTACGAGACATTTTACAGGACTTTGTTTGGGACGTTCTAAGAGACATTTTGTGGGATATTTTACAGGACATTGTCCAGAACATTTTACGAGACATTATACAGATCATTGTCTAGGACATTTTACAAAACGTTCTACGAGACATTTGTTTATTAAAAATTCAAAAAACGACCTGTAATATCGATTTAGAATAATGCTACCTATTAGAATTCTCCCTGTATATGAAACGGTATCTTTATATGTGTAGGTGCAAGGTTTATATACATTTTCTCATTTTCATTCAAGTGGCTCGGATTAACGAAGAAACCCACCTTGTATGTATAGATAGAAAAAAAAAAAAAATAGATAAAATTAAAAAAGTCATATTCTTATATACATTTAAAAAAAATAATATTATAAGTCTTGTGGCATCGGGATAAAGCACTGGCTTCTCATCCGATTATCCCGGGTTCAGGACCGGCTTGAAAAATTATTTTTTTAAGAAAATTTTATAAAATTTTTATAAAATTCATATGAAATATTTCCGTGTGGGATTGCATTATAATTCCATTACTATTTTTTTTAATTTCAACTAGTTTTTATGATATCTGAAATCTATAAAAAAAATTGAGCAACATAGCTATCTTATTTGGTTTATCATACCGAATTCGTGACAAGGTCATTGGATGTTTAACAAAGATTGACTTCAATTTGATTGTTGTTTAACATATCATAATCAATTAATCAATATAATTTTTTTTTTACTTAATGATATTAATATAATTACGTGACTTAAATTTTCGTGAGTTTCACCATTTCATCAACGTGACTACTTTTCAAGCAAATTTATGAAAATTAAAAAAAAAAATTATTTTCCTTGTTACCACAATTGTTTTTGTTATTGTATAAAAAAACTTTTTATGTCTTATATTTATTGATTGGCTGGATAATTTTTCTTATTCTCTTACATACTATGAGTTTTCAGCCGTTTCCAATATGAAAGTTCAAGTTACAAAAAGACTTACATAGCTTTCGATGAGACCTACTGTCCTTGTTACCAATTGAGAATTAAAATTTTCAATACTCCGGTCGGTGTGATCTAATCACTATCTCATGTAATTGTTTTGTTTTTTTTTTTTTAAATCAAGTAACAGTAGTAGTTGTTGAAAAAACATTTATTTCGATTTCAACGAGATATATTTTTTTTTTTATTTTTCGTGAAATTCGATTATTTTTTTTTTCCCGTTCGAATTACGTAAACTGAAGGCAAGCTATAACTTTTGTTAGAATCAACGAAATGATTTCAAGGCTCAGAAAATGTGGTTTTTTCAGATCCATCGCTCCTTAGGAGCTACATTTTGATTCTGTTAGTCAATTTTTTTTTACATTTTGGAAAAAAAATGACAAAAATATTTTTAAAAATTCTATTTTTATTATTTTATGCAAACTATAATTTTTTTTGAAAAAAGTTTCAAGTAAAAGTTGTAGAACATTACTATACATGCTTTTTAAATTTTATACAAAGTTTCTATGACAATTTTGTGAAAAGTCAGAGCTTTTTTAAAAACTTACTAGAAAACTAGGCAAGCTATAACTTCTGATAAAATTGTAATGGAGACTTCGTATCAGGCTTAAACAACGCATCTATTGAAACTCCATCGCCCCTCATAAGTAAGGGCATTATCTGTTCGGTCATTTTTTTGTTTTTGAATAACAAAATTTAGAAAAAAAAAAAGATTAGTTTTTTTTCTTTTTTTAGAAAATGTGATTCATGGATCAAATTTTTCTGAAAAAAGTGATAGATTTTTCGAAAAATCTTGTTTAAATCCTAATACAAAATCTCTATCACAATTTCATAACGAGTTATAGTTTGCCTAAAAAATAAAAACGGCACAAGCTATCACTCAAAATAGAGCAGTCACAAAGGTTTCATATTAGGTGGAAAAAAATTGTTTTTTAAAATTCTATAACTTTTTCAAATGAATTTTTCCGTACAAATAATATTTTCGAAAAAAAAAAAAAAAAAAGAAATTTTGTTTTTTTTTTTGCATTTTTTGGAGAATAAAATAGCCTTTGTAGAAAAATGACTGATAAGAGATAATACTTTAATCTATTATCTATTGATAATACTTCAAATCCGAAGTCTTTACGACAATTAGTTCGGAAGTTATGAACGTTCGTATTTTTTGGGGGATAAATCCAGTACTACGGCTGAGCCTTTTGGCTCCGAACTTCCGTAAAAGAACATTATTCATTATACACATAAAAAAAATTGTGACGTATTCGTAAACGCGACTACCCGAGTGAAAATCTGGTCAGGCTCGACGGATTTGGAGTCCGATCTTGATAAAAAATTGATCAAGTAACCTTATTCAGGAAGCCTGAACGAATCATGATCAAGATAGCGTCAAGTATCTTGATCACATCCTAAAGTAGGACAACCTGATCAAGTCTTGATCAAAAAATTATCAAGTTATATATTTTTAAATAATTATATTTTTTTATTAATTTTCCCTGATCAAGATGACAAGTGTATTGATCCAATCTTGACGAAGTGAACCTGGTCAAATCTTGATCAAAAAATTATCAAGTATCCGGACGACATCTTGATCAAGAAAACCTGTTGAATATTTGATCAAAAGTTATCAAAATATAGTTTTTTGAATAAATAATTTTTTCAAAACAATTTTCCCTGATCAAGGTGTCATCAAGTATCCTGACCACATCTTGATCAAGAAACCTGGTCAATTTTTGATCAAAAAATTATCAAAATATAGTTTTTTGAATAAATAATTATTTTAAAGCAATTTTCCCTGATCAAGATGTTATCAAGTATTCTGACTACATCTTGATCAAGAAACCCGGTCAAATTTTGATCAAAAAATTATCAAAGTATATTTTTTAAAATAAACAATTTTCCCTGATCAAGATGACATCAAGTATCCTGACCACACCTTGCTCGAGAAACCTGGTCAATATTTGATCAAAATATATTTTTTTTAAATAAACAATTTTTTTAAAACAATGACAGGCAGCTTGATCAAATCTTGACCAGGCAGCTTGATCAATTCTTGACCAGGTAGCTTGATCAAGTCTTGATCCATTTTCGCGTTACGTTTTGATCAATTCTTGATCAAGTTGTCTGATCATTGTTGATCATATCATGAACTGAATTTCCACTCGGGTACTGTCGATCATTTCTCAACGTTCAACTAGACACCAAAATATTGCAACGCGACACAGAAAAATAAAATTAATAAAAATGATGAAACATTATACATTGACACAATTACCGAAATTATTTTGATAAGAATTATGCTGACGAATTTTTAATACAGATAACGAAATGTTTGAAAGTATAGTAAGGCAATCATTGAGGTCAAGCTAATATTAAGAAATGATGAGAAATGCTGAATATCATGAGAAAAATGTCAACGCTACTCGTAGCGATAATTAATTATAGAAATATAAAAGAAGTAAAATTGGAGGGTAATAAATCACTCTCGTGCTGTACGCAACACTGTCAACGAGTATACGTTATAATTATATCAATAAATACATTTTTATATAAAAGTAAAGTCTGCCAAGTGTTAATAAATTTGTATCATTATCAATCATTGACTTTAATATTCGTGATTGTTCTCGTATGTTTTGTTGTGTCTTGAGTTGGTCCACTGTAATCATCGAAGGAAGCCATCTAGATTGACGAGCCCTCAACAGTCATTGGCACAGCAGACAACAAGGTACATTTACAATCTCACAGACACATACAATAATTTATAATAGTTTACTATATAAGATGCTAAAATCAAGGATACCAATTATGATAATAATAACATATCAATATCAATCATTAATAACATCTTAAAAATAAATACTCACTAATAACCAGTTACTGTCAATAATCGTATAATGATTATTATTAGCATAAAACACAAGATTCATCGTGAACAAGTATAATATAGTATATATAGTATATATTAGCCAGGTATAAATTTTTGATCAGTAGCCGAGGTATCGCCTCGGGCATACCTCGGGTAATAATAATCTTGACCCGAGCTCGAAGCGTTACGCTTTCCGAGTTAAAATCGAGTTAGTGAAAAAGAGAAATATAATTATTTTATGCATTCTGACAATATTTATTGTCAAACAAAATACTTGATAATGTCTTAATTATTTTTTTTTTCTCATCAAATTAATAAAAACATAATTTTAAGTTGAATTTATTTTAATTTTTTTATTTTTATTCTAAATAACAAATGTATATTTAAAATTAGATTTTTCAATCACAACATGACATGAAAATAAACCCTAATTAAAAAAATAAGAAAAGAAAAAAAAGTCACTAAATTAAAATTATTCAGCAAGTTACCTTACCGACAGCAGAAAAAATTTGAATTTTCAAAATTCGTTGAGGATGTTCTTTGATTGGATTTGGTTTTTTATGTTCATCGGATCACCATGTCCGGTAGTCGCGAGAAAGCAAATTTTTTTTTTTCTCAAACTTGAATAACTTTCGAAATCCGTAGCAAACATAACTTAATTTTTTCAAATTATATTCGTTTTTCTCTTATCTACAATTCGATAGAAAAAATTAGTTTTTGAGTAGACAACGAATCTGCTATACGCTGATTAAAAAAAAAAAATTGTTTTGCCCTATACTCGTGTATAAAAGATGTCAGTTTTGACATTTATTACCTTAAAAAAGCCGTGGCAATGAAAATTGAAATAAATTGTCAACATAGCTAATTATTTCATTAAAAAAAAAAGCCTAATGAAAACAAAATCTAGTAGAAACTCAATTATTTACAAACAACCTTAAGCTCATGTACCGTAGGAACTCATGTCAAACATTTGGTTTGTCAAAGTCGCAAATACTTATCAATCTTTGAGCGTGAAAAAATACTTCTGTGCATGGTTTTGAAAAAATAAAATAGTGCGTAAGGGTTTTTTTCACGCACTATATTGGTGTTTAATGGCATCTATTACAAAACTCTTGTCAAAAACATAGAGTTTAACTCGTACATGAAGATGGTGATTTTTCACGACATCGAAGTTGTCATACTCGTCACCAGGTCACTGTCGACTAGATTTCAATCTGGCGACTTGTCAAGAATCGTCCTAGAGTCTTCGAAATCGTGCGAAAATCACCTCCTTCTCGTACCAGTTACGTAAAATATTAAGATAGTTTTGGGAAAATGGCTAGGAACAGAAATCGTTCCATTAAAAAATTTACAAACAGCAAATAATAAATTATTATAAGGTCGGCATCAACAAGTACTGGTCATGTTTTTAATTTTTTAATTAATTATGAATATTATCCATCATCAATGATACTCACTCGACTTCTCGCAAGCATTTGTTCAGCAGCATAGACATATCCACCACATCTTGGACAGCCTTCGCCCTCCGGTGCTTTCGCGATCGCACGACAATCCAACACGGAATTGGATTCTTTAGGACATATCACCGCTGAAAAAAATTATTTTTTTTATTAAAAATAAACATTTTCTGGAAGGTAGCAACATAACAATATTATATAGATTATATCTAATAATCTCATTTTCTTAAGCTCCGTGAAATGCGAGATAATAATAAGCGTTTTGCTACTAAAAAATTAGTAAAAAGAGATAAAAATAAGTGGGCAGATAGATACTTAAAGGAATAAGAAAGTAAATCATAAAAGCAGTTTCGATAAGAGGCAACAAGCCAAGATTGGAATGATGGAGTTATGATGAAAACTATATTTTATCAGATAATTAAATTTTGTACAGATGCAAAAAAGCAAAGACGTAAAAACTTATTTTTTTATATACTGCTATAAAAAAAAGACTTGTTGCATATTATAAAAATAACAAATATTTATCTTCGTAATAACCAGAAAAATACGTAAAAATTTCAGATGAATATAAAAAAGTAGTCTATTCAAAATATCTGTAGATGCTAGAACAATTTTGCCTAGGTTACTATTCGTATATCGTCACTAATATGTATAATATGTAAAAGCTAGACTTCCAATATTAGACAATTTGGTTTATTTTTTATAGTTAATAATACATGAGAACGATATTGTGACGTATTTGCGTACGCGATTTCTGTCTTCAACTTTATCAGCATTTCTTAGGTGATTTCACCAGATGTAACGCAAAATATAATATTTTACATCCGTTGAAGTCAAGACAAATAGTTTTTATGAGAATGTTAAATCGCTGATCATCATTGAACCGTTGGCTAACTACTAGTACTAGCCACTCAGAAAATTGGTACTTAAGAGAATTATAAAAAAGGTAAATTTAAAAAAAAAAACACATGTTATACTGGAAATGTCAACATCTAAACGTAATAATAATATAATAAATACAAAACTGCATGGTATAATAAATTTTATCTAGGTGTTAATTATTTTGTGCTATCATTATAATCATTGACTTCATCATTCGGAGTGTCTGTTTCTGGATTTATTTTGCTATGTCTTGTATTGGTCCATTGTCATCATCGATGGAAGCTATCTAGATTAACACACCTTTTCAACGATTGGAGTAACAAACAAAAAGGTTTATAGACAATCACGTTTCCACATTTCTTTCTAACCCACTAACATGCTGAACAGACAATTTTCACAAGTTAATTGTCAAGTTGTTTTATTTTTATAAAAAAATTATGTTAAAATTATTTTTCATTAATTCGAATTTATATGAATAATAAAAATAATTCTTATAAAAAAATATAATTTGGCAATATAATTACATGATAAATTAAGATCACTTAAACTGGACATCTCTGCGTGACATCAGAAACTTTATACATTCTTCTTAAACATTCAATCACTTTATGACAATCTGATAATCAACTAACACTTGGCTGATAATCTGCAAGTTATATTATATGCAACCAAGATATGGCTGATTCATAAAAAAAAAATGGGGTCTGACGTCATCAGTTAATCGAGACAAAAAATTTTTTCAAAAAAAAAACGATTATACTTGACGAAAAAATATAATAAAAACTCTTGTTACTTACATTGTTTCTTTTTACATTGAGAAAAAAAAAGTTGAATTTTACCTCTCAAAAGGAAAAATTGGTGACAGTGTGAAAAAGGTAAAAAAACCTTAATTACAAATAAATTTTAAAGATTACGTAAAAATGGTAATGTCGGAAAATGGGCCCGTAGCACTCCGCGGATAGGGTCAAGGATTATTTTTGATTTTGGCCTAAGTTTTATTTTTTTTTCGAAGTAATAATTATTATTACCCCTGTTTTCAAATAAATAAATACCTAAAAATAATTGTTAAATAAACAAATAGCTACTGAATGAGATGTACTCAAGAAAATATATTATATCCCATCAATAATTATTTAATTAATTGTCTTTTTCTGATAGCTTAACTATATCCTCCTCCTTCACAAGGATAATAAAAATTACCCCCTTTATCTATTCTTTTTTTTTATATATATATTCAAAAAAAATTATATTTCCTTTCGCATTGATTAGTATCATTCCAATAAAGCATAATATATTTATAATAACAACGTAAATATATATAAAAAAAACTTAGTTTATTTCAACAAAATTATTTTTTTTTAAGTCCCTCATAAAGTAGGCAAAACTTGGCATCAATATGAAAAGAACTAATATTAAAAAAGCCATAATCGAAAATAAGCTCACGACGGGGGGGCGGGGTGCTAGGCTGGTTGGAACTGGGTTACCTACGTCCGTTTTTTTTACTTTTTTTACACTGTCACCAAAAGAGGTAAAATTTAATTTTTTTTTTCTCAGTGTCATTACTAATAATTATTTTTTTTTCCGTAACAAGAATGTAGAGTTTTCATGTAAGAATAGTTTTGTTCGCCATAGGTACTTGAAAAATACTACCTTACGTATTTTCATTAGTAATGTATCGGAACTTTAAATAATTTAAAATTTTACACATTATAGGTGTGTTTATGATTGCAAGTTAATTTTTCGCTCGAAAAATTTTCAAGAAAATTACCCTCTTGGCATTTTTGAAACTGATCTGCTCAGAAATAGCAGCTTTGGCAACAGCCTATGCTTTAACACAGTAAAAAGTCCGAGTTCACACTCCATATTCAACTCCATTCTCATGGCTAACATAACATGCTTTACATAAGTAGAACTGGATATAACTCTCAGTTGGTCAGTAAAACAAATAATGACTTTGAGATTATTCATTCTGCTTTATCCTCTATGTAAAAATGCGCTGTTAGAACCCGATAAAATCGAAAGGAAGATTTTTTTTGAAATAAAAAAACGTTATTACTAAGTGATATATTGAACATAAAAAAATTATGATGCAAAAAAAAAAATTTACGATACATTTTAAAATTTATTATAGACAAATTAAATCCATTATTAGTAAGATTGCCTAGTTAGTAAAATAAAACAAAGGAGTAATTATAGTAGTGAATAATAATAATAATAAACATTAAAAAAGCCTTACAAAAAAATGTCCCATGTATAAAAAATTTCTATTCACTTTTCACTAAAAAAAGATTAAAAAACAAAAAATTGGTACAATATTCCTCAAAATTGATTATTGCTGTATCGAATTGATTTATAATTTTTTTTTTTTTAGTTTAATTGAAAATATTTTTTACATGGAAATGCAGGAGAGAATAAAAACTGAATAATCAAAAAAAAAAAAATCGTGCAAACAAATGATAAATTAAAAAAGCTACATCACGCGAAATTAGCAATCATCATTTTGGTTGCTCACCATAGTAACGAATATATCAATGTGTAAATGTGACTCAGATTTATCAGCGAGCTTCTGATGGGCTGATCTCGTAGAGGCTGGTGAGCACGGGTAAAAAATTACTTTTGTTTTGTCTTTTTTTCGCAATTTTTTCTTCAATCTTTGTGTATTTTTAAATCATATTCGTTATCTGCAGACAGTTCTTCGCAAAATATGACAAAAAAAGTGATACAAGCAAAATAATATTGAGTTGTAAATCGAAGATAGATGAACAAAAGTCACGAAAATTTTTTGATTACCAATACTAGGTAACGAATAATTTTTTGTCTTCACTCGAGGAATGCAAAAATTTCCATAAATCTTCATCTATTATATATGGCTGGTTCCACGTATCTTTTAAATTTGAAAAATAAATTTGCCCACAATATTTTATTCGTCACTAGGTCAATGGTAATGTGTAAATTTCCAAAGCAGAGAAGGGTTAGTATAATAATAATAATAATAATAATAATAATAATAATAATAATAATATTATATAGTAATAATATTATATAGTAATAATAATAATAGTAATATTATATAATAATAATAATAATAATAATAATAATAATAATAATAATAGTAATATTATATAGTAATAATAATAAAAGTCCCGTTTAAAAGTGATATTAACCAACTACAGTACCTAGGTGAGTAACAAATTCTATCACACTACAGTAAAAATTAGGTGAAAACAAAAAAAAAAGTTAAATGCAACTCACTAATTCACACATAAAACAGCACTGCTCCGTGTTTAATAATGTAATAAAAAAATAACTAAACCTTCTTATTATACAATTATCATTTACTGAATTTTTCTCAGAATGATTATCAAATTAAAGTTATTTTGAAAAAAAAAACATGATAAATAATTGAATGATCAAAGATATTTTTAATATCTAGAAATGTATATATCACAAAATTATTTTTTAATGTGTAAACATTTGTAGGCACGGGTCAGGTATCGAGTGAAAGGAAAAAAAATAGTAGTAAGCATTAGCGTAGACACTTCTCAGTATACCACGGTTTTACTGTCGGTATTTTACGTCCTCACTAAAAAATATAATAAGAATTCAAAAATAAATAACTGATAAAAATTTTAAACTGTTGTAATATTCGTGAACGTGCTTATTCGTGAATAAGCATAGATAAGAACGCTAACTCGATGTCACAACCTTGCGAGCTTCAGCAAAATTCACCCTTACCAGAGATATTTCTGTATATCAAGATCTGATAATTCAAGCCTCGACCACTACGACATAGGGTGCTTGTACTCTAAAGCGGGAAAAACCGAAATGATACATTTATCAAGTGTTCAAAACATCAAGATCTGTGATTGGTATCTTTCAAATTATTTTATTTATCATAAAATATAATTATTAATAATATTAATAATGCAGACAACATTTGCAGAAATTACAGTGAATGATTTTTATTATAAATATCATTTTTCATCAATGCGGTATATGAATCTTGAATTTGGCACAACATTTGAAACTTCAAACTCCTTTTTGATACATTTATGTTTTTTTTTTTCTCACACGTTTATTTAAACCAAAATAAAAAAAAACTTAATTTTATTTGAAAACTATCAGTAATAAAGATCGGAGATTTTCAGAAATTCGTGGCAGAAAAAAATAATATCACTGATTATGAACTTATTTAAACTTAATATTTTATTTCATTTCAATCGCAACTCAAATTAAAAATTTTTCTAATATTGAACTAAACTTTTTATGCAACTAGTTATCTTGAGTGATAGACATAACTTATTTGTAATGAAAAAGAGTATTAAAAGGGTTGTTGTAACTGTTGTAGGTGACACAAAAAAGGTTCAAGGGGTTTGTGAGTTGATCAAAGGGCAACGTAATCGAGATCTTCTTGTGTCACTCACTCTCTTTGGAGGTGCTCGCCTTGGTCCATAGACAAGCAACCTGCACCACCACCGAAGCCATATCCTTTAGGGCCGAACTTCCGAGCGTGGCAAACTTTGCAGAAAAGCTCACCCTCATGCTCAGAGCAGTTCGTTGAATCAAGAAGTTTGCTACAAAGACCTGTAATTCAAAATAATATTTTTATAGAAAAAAAATTCAATGATTAGAAATTTTCTAAATTCGATTCACCGCCCCGAGATGAAATTAATTGAGAAACTCTAACACTTAAGTTTATATAACACTTTTATAAATTAATAGTGATGATTAATTGTGAAATTAATTGATGCGCCCTAAACGCATGTAACAAAATTGTTCTACTACTCATCAACTCAGTATAGAAGCGTTAGTTGCTTTTTAAAAATTTCTTTTGTTAGAAAAATTTATTTATTGATTGGTGGAAGAGTGATATCGAGTTTTAAAAAAAATATAATGATCCATTTTTATTTTCTATTTCAATAAATAATGATAATTGAATGAGTTATTTTGAAAAAAAAAAAAAATATACGAGAAAAGAATTTCATTCTGAAAACCTAAGGACAATACAGAGTCAACAGAATCGTTCACCCACATCGTGATTTTCACAATGACATTTTCAGAAAGTTTGAGTAAAACTCTGTGATTTTCTAAGTTTTATAATGACATTCTTCACCCTCAGTTTTTCTCAGGCTTGTAATTCAAGAACTTAGGAATACTTTTAACAAAATTAATGGATCTATAGTAGTATCCCTTGATGTTTTAATCTTATAATATGTTCGTGATTTATTTTATTTCATATTCCTTAGCAAAATTCACAGGATATCCCGAGAAAAAGTAAAAAATTTAGTGAACCATTTGATAAAATAAATTAATAATTATTAATATAATTATTTTATGTGTAAACATCTTTGGCATGTTATTGCAATTCAACAGAATAATAATAAGAACACAATAAATCACTATTTTTTTATTCATTTATCAATTAAACACAATTTTTTATTTATTTATGAAAAAATATTTCCTATTTATTTTTCTATTTTGATACAATATTTTGAAAATATTTCGAATTAAATGAATATTCTATTAATTATATATTTTTTTTATCCATAAAATGAATGTGTTATTATTATTTTTATTTATTATTAAAATATATGTACTAAAATCAAAATTGAGTGGGAATGATACTTGATTTGTTGAAATTATTTATCATTTTAGTATCATTTTTCAATATTATTAATTCATTGAAAAAATATTACAATAACATAATACGATTGAAATTACTTTAGCAAATTATTGTTAATGAATGAAATAGTAATTTTATGAATATAAAAAATAGTATCAATTAAATACTTTTAAATAGATATCATCTAATGAGTACGAGTATAGTATGATTTATATCTAAAATATTTTTCCTTCCGTTAATCAGTATGAATTCAAAAAAGAATAACAAATTCAATAATAAAGAGCTATGACAATCAAAATTAATTTGAAAAATGATTGTGAATTGATGGAAAAGGAATTATTAAATTATAAAAGATAACAATTGAATATTTTTAGATAAATATCATTTCTTGAGTATAAATATGTATATATTCAATACTTATGCTCCCATAAATCGATAACGATTAATATTTCGATAAATAATATCTTTTATCGATCTCAAATTATTTAATTGTTGCTATTTTTTTCATCCATTAAAATACTTTTATATATAAAATATTTACAATATTTTATTGGAATATTAAATTTTTTACTAATATTTTGATATTTATTTTTCAATTTATATCGATTAATGGGAGCATACATATATTTAAGATAATTTTAAATCAATATATAGTATGAGTATGAAGACTAGAAGTCTTTAGTCTTCATAAGTATAACTTATATAAAAATTTAATATTTACACTTTAAAGAAAAAAAAAAAATTCGTACAAGCTTTTTTTGATTCAAATTATTTTTTAAAAAATGACAAAAAACAAAAATTACTCCGAATTAAAAAATATTTTAGGTGTTTCATTTTACTCCGAATTCTCGTATATATATTTTGCGTAATAATTGCGCAAAATAGTAAAATAGAATATATATTCTCAATGCAATACTTAAAGAATTTGGACGTTTTTTTTGAGGGCATAAAAGAGGGGATACGGCCGATCTCTTATACATTGGCCCAACAGCCATTACCAACCACTAAAAACCAAAAAATCACTTTTTTTTTCAAAAAAACATCTTTTTTATCTGTTTGTTATCGTATAATAGAATTAAATTATTAATTATTGATACATAATTGTCAATGTTTGAAAGCTTATTATCAGTAATTAAAAATATCATGAAAATTGTGCAACAACGCAAAAAAAAAAAAAGTATCGGCACACTTGTTTTATATGTGTATTGTCGTGTTGGTGTATTCCTAATATGTGATAGTGTGTATACTGTATCTGTCGAAAGCATTATTCCCATCCTTTCTAATATTTTGTTATTTTCTAATTTTTTGAAATTTAATTGTTGTAACTAAATGCTTCAATTTTTTTTATATTTAAAGTAATCAATAATTAATTACACACAATTAATTTATTTACAGAGGTATTTCATGTAAGTCAAATAATATGCCTTTAACAAGTTAACATTGACACTTTCAAACTTGCGCGCCACAAGATAGCGAAATATCACATGTTGCCAAGTGAATATGATGTTTCAGCATAAGCCATGAAAGATAGTATAATAAATGTATTTTTTTGTACTTTAATTAATAATTATAAAAAAACTAAGCTCCAAACCTCTTTAATTTTTTTTATATGTTTTGTTTTGTCTTCTTTTATAACACAAAAGGTTTTTTGTCGTGATGTCATATTGTCGATCAGAGTTGTTGTATTTTTATGGACTTTTTTTTTTGACAAAATCGTATTCTCCGTAAGAGCCCACGTTAAAATTTGTCAACTTTAAAAATTAATAAAAAAATAACAAGCTTCTAAACAATTACCAAAAAATTACAGAAAATGTATTAGTATTTCAAGAATCTACTGTATAAATTTCATCTCATTCTCATATTCGGGAAAAAATCGTCCAAATACCTTAATTTGACATCGGCCGAATTTGGTAAAGTTAACGAAGTCAATGTGAGTATTGCCACAGACATAGCGACAGTATAGACTTCGCAATATTGTTTCAACACGGCGACTGTTGAAGTTTTTTAGTAAAAAATATTAGGGTATGTTTTTGACGGTCGTGAAACGAAGGGTGGGGTTCAAAATTTAATAGGGTTAAGGGAAAGGGTTAAAAAAAAAGGGTTTATTTTTAGGATAACGTAGGAACGGGGGTATATAGCGAAAAATAGTTTAGGTAAAAAATGTAAAGGAAAATGTAGAAGAAAAAATTTAAAATTGTTTAGGTGAAATAGTTTCCGAGATATTCAGGTTCAAAGTTTAAGATAGAAAGACCGATCGCGGGGAAATCATATGATAATTATCTAAAACTTCTCCTCCGTTCAACTCCACTTTGAGCGTCACAAATAAAAAAGGAAAATGATACGAAATAAAGAGATAGAAAATAAAAACCGGTTTTAGCTCCTCTGATACTTTTTTTTATTTCGTTTTATATTTTTGATTATTGAATTTTTTTGAATCTGTACCTCGAAAATAACAACAAAAAAAAATTATTTAAATAAGATAGTTATAAACGAATGCATAAAACCTTTAAAGATTAACTTTTTTGAAAATTTTTTTTTCTATAATATATAAAATGACCCGATATAAATTTTAACACCAAGCTCGGAATTTTCACATCAAAAATAACAATAAAAAAAAATTTCTCGAATAAAATAATTATAAACAAATGTATCGAGACTTTAAAAATTAACTTTTTTTAAAAATTTTTTTTTCTATAATATAAAGAATGACTTTTCAAAAAAAGTTAGTTTTTAAAGATTTTATGCATTTGTTAATAACTATTTTATTTAAATAATTTTTTTTTATTGTTATTTTCGAGGTACAGGTTCAAAAAATTCAAAAATCAAAAATATAAAACGAAATAAAATAAAATGTCAGAAAAGCCAGAACCGGTTTTTATTTGCTATCTTTTTTTTTATATCATTTTCTTTTTTTATTTGTGACGCTCAACGTCGAGGAGAAGTTTGAGATAATTATTTTATGATTTTCCTCGATTGGTTCTTTTATCTTAAACTTTGAACCTAAATATCTCGGAAAATATTAATTTAAAAAAAAAACTTATTTCACCTAAATTATTTTAAATTTTTTCCTCTACATTCTTTACCGAAACTATTTTTCGCTGTATACCCCCGTTCCTACGCTATCTTAAAAATAAACCCTTTTCATTTTTTTTAACGCTTTTCCTTAACCCTATCAAATTTTAAACCCCACCATTCGATTCGCGACCCTCAAAAACACCCTAATATTTTTTTACTAAAGAACTTGAACAGTCGCCGTGTTGAAACAATATCGCAGAGTCTAGTAAAATTGAATGACACGAAGATAAGAAGTTGAGAAAAGGCGATAACCGATTTATCATTGATGAAGACGGGGTCAGACAGCGTCTTTAAAGAATCTTCGAATCTTGGAATACAAGGTTGCTACTTTCCTGTTTCGATCATCAATTTCTATCTACGTAGTAAATCAGAATATTTTCTTTTAATTTATGTAATATTATACATAAAATATTTACCACATTTAAAGCACATTTTATGCCATTTCAGTCCTCCTGCAACTCTCTCTTCAGCAGCATAAACTGATTTGCTGCACTTTGGACATTTTGGGTGTTCAACTGGCTTGAAAGGCATTTTATTGAAACTGAAAAGTAAGAAAATCAATATTAATAATAATAACATGAAACGAAACAATTTTTTCTTCCTTTTTTAAAATCAGTTTGTCCGATCTATATTTTAAATTATTTAAAATATATTTTGAATTATTTGAAGAAAAAAAAAAAAATCATTCTATTCGTTATAAAAATATGAAACTTTCAAGGGCTGGACGAAAGAATCCTTTGTGGAATCTATGACATCATGATTTTTATGGTTTTTAAGAGGAAAAAACACTATTCACAATATACACAATATTTCAAAAATTTCACGCATTGTGAAAAAGTCTTGAAGATTTCTGAAAAATAATTAAAATCATTGAATATAAAAATACTTTTTTTTTAATCTTTATCACAATCATTTTTTATAAAATTCTTATATATAAACTTTATAATAAAGAGGGCCAAAAATGGCATATAAATTTTATATAATTTTTTAAGACATTGTATAAATTTTTATATATATGGCTAATTCCACGTGTCTTTTAAATTCAAAAAATGGATTTGCTCAAAATATTTTTTTTATTATTCTATGGCTAGAAATATTGGATACGTATTTTTTTATTTTTTTTTTTTTCAAAAGTTTTTTGACTTAGAATATTTTTAATTTTGGTTTTTGATGATTTTTTACTAAAACTAGCAGTTTGTGTATGCTTTTTATTAGAAAAATATTTATTTAATCAAAAAAAATTCAAAATACAAAACAGTTTCCTTATAATTCATAGTTTAAAATAAAAATTTTTGAAAAATTGTTTGAACGATATTTGTGGCATATATTGTTCAATAAACAATTAAAATTTATTTTTTTCCAAACTTGGCCCTATTTTTTTTTTTTTTATAATGATCTTCGGAATAAAAATAATAATAATTGGCGCAAGAATATTGGAAGATTATGAAGACCAACCCATATCTGGTTATGGCAGTGACTTCTGAATTTATATTTTTTTTTTACTCCATACCCGACCTGTGCCTAAAGATATTTACACATCAATCATAATTAATATTAATATGGATAATTATTATAATTAGTATAAATATTAATAATCACAATAATAAATAATCTTATTAATCAAATTAACAAAGGATTTGTTATGGCGATGAGGAAATGAATAATTTTGTTTCTATAATTTTCGGAATTTTACAAAGTACAAATCTTTGAAATAAAATCAAAAAATAAATATCTAAATGCTGAAATCTTTTCTCTTGACTTCTCAGAATTATACTTTCAGTTTTTTATTTTTAGTTTATTGAGTTGAAATGAGAATCTTGAATTTTTTTTTTTAGACGTTACCACTCTTCCCTTGAGAGTTTTTTTCAGCCCGTTTTTTTTCTAAATTTGACCTACTTACTTTCCTATTCGAAAATAATAATTTTTTTTCTAAAAGACTTCTCTCATAACATGATTATATTAATTGAAAAGTGGGCCTTGATTTCCATACATGTATATTAATATTTTATTTCTTCTTGAAAATCTACGATTTGAAACCACATAAATTACCAAGACATTTTTTATTATAATTTTTTTTTTTTTGGATATAAATCAATGATAAAATTTCGGAAATTTTGAAAATTTTAAAGAATTCCAAGATTAAAAAAACAAAATGTTTACTATATATGTAAACGTCGAGTGCCACTTTTCAATTAATAATATATTGGCTGTCATGAAAAGATTTTTCAGAAAAAAAGCAGTGAAATACCCTCAAAGTAAGACCGGAAAATTCTAAAAAACATCTAGGATCCTCATTTCATCTCAGTGAATTCAAAAACGAATGCAAAAGTTAATTCCATTAAGGTTGCTTTTAAAAGAAATAGCAGTACTCATATTTATGTTTGAGGGGCCTGTATAACACTGCGTTTATTATGTAACTCTCATTTAAAAATTTCGTTACGCTTATGCCATAAAAATCGTTTACTTGTGTGTACACAGATAGAAACCCAATTCGTTGCAAAAAAGACGAAAATTTTTTCGTCAACATGAAATATATTTAAGTTATCGTCAAAAAAAAAAATTTTTTTTATCGCATTCATCTTGCTAAACGCTACAATTTGATAATAATTTTTTAGAGATTTTTTAGTGGCAAACGAATTTTATATAAATAAAAATCTAACTTAAAGTCTTATCCACGCGTATAAAAGTTGTCAACATTAACATTTATTATCTGTCAACAAATCTGAAAAAAATTAAAAGTATAAATATTTATTGCATTTGAAAAATAAGCCAAAAAAAAAAAAAAAAAAAATAGTGACGATTCAATTACCCGATAGCAACCTTAATAGAGTTTAATATATTTTTTTTAGAATTTCGGGCTTATCTTTTTTTTTTTTTTATTTAACGAAATGTGGCTAAAAATTGTCATGAAATATATTCTTTTTCTGGGCTTTATTTAAATTATTACGACCAATTTCTTGCACTTTTAATTTTCCGCCATTATTTTTTTTTTATTAAACAAATCGTAGTGTTAGATTTTGTTATTCTGAAATAATTCTTCAACTATCGAACCGATTTCGTCGGTGTTAAATCAGAGTACTATTTTTTGTTTCGTTCAAAAAATCGTTTCAATTTATATGTATATTCGGGCTTTATTTGAATTATTATATAGTATGTTTGCACGATTATGTTCGTTTTCAATCCCGTTCATGAATATTGTTTCTTTTATTTTCAAAGAAAATAGTCATATTTTGTTTTGATTTCCGGGCCTTGAAAATAGGATACTCAAAATCTAATCTTCTTTTCTATCAAACGGAAATCAAAATTTTATTGATATAATTATATTCTAAATATTATAATAATTTTTTTATTAAAGAAATAGTGATATTTAATTTTTTATTTTCTGGCCTTATCACTCTGTAAATAAACGACAAAACTGAGAATGTAAATAATTTTGAATTATAATTATTCCCAAATAGTAGTCAAAAAAAAGTAATAATATTTTTTTTATTTATTACGAAATTCATTATACAAATTCTTTTGAAACACGATTTTAAAAATTTGAAGTCATTTTTATCATAATATAAAATTTCCCGACAAAACACTTTAGGTTTCACGGAGCAATTGAAATAATTTTTTTTATTTCATCAACTTTTTAATTTGACAGAATTGAATCATTATTATTTACAAAAGAAAATAAATATTTACATAAATGTTATACTGAAATATCTGCAGTAGATGTAAAAAATATAAATGAATATATATATATATAATATACATATGCATATACATTGATCATATATGTATAAATATAAAAATACTCATATATATATATGTTTATGTATATATAATATATATATTTATACAAACATTTTATATATGTTTTGATCGATGTATCTATGCATAGGTATGTTTTGTTTATATAGATAATTAACATATATTTGATTGTTTTTAATTTCCAATTTCATTTATAGTATACGCTTTTTTTAATTACTTTATTATTTTATTGCCGTATTATACACATTGATGACCCTTTCCGTCACAAAAAAAAAATTATTGTTGACTCCGCGTAGTTTTTTCCTAAATTAAAAATTAAATTTTGAGCCGACATTATTCAATCTTATGTATAGCGGAGTCAAGTATAATTTTTTTTTTTTTCATTTCATTTTTTTTTTTTTTTTTCAACAATTTAGATTTAAGGTTGTTTTCCGAAACCAAGGTAGAATGAATATTTGTGCTTAAAAACGCTATATACCGTAACGTTATATTTTATGTCCGGGTCCCCAAGATTTTTGTGCTGCTACTGATTGAAATATTGACTACTGTAGTATTAGTGTATATACTAATATACACTAATACTATGCTAGTACTCAAAATTTACATCGTGAAACACTGCTATTTCACACTATAAAAAAAATCCTATTGTATGTTTGTGTATGTCCGTATCTGTGTGTTGATTTCCCTTTCCGCCAGAGAAAAACAACGAAGGAGAGACAAACAGTGATGCCGAACTATGAGTCCCCCACGCGCACAAACCATAAAAAACAATACATTACTGTTTTTCAAACTTGAATAATTATTAAACGAAACAGACGAAATGAGAAAAATTTATATCAAAAAATTTGTCGTTCTTAGGACTATAAACTGTTAAAATTTGAACGTTTTCTGGTGCGTTTTAAAAAAGTTATTAATAAAAATACATAAAAATATGAGATAACACCTATATCTTGTGTGTTAAAGTTGTCAACTTTGACAGTAAATATCTCAAAAAAAACACACAAGAAAAAATTTAAAAAAATTGACAATATAGATAATTATTTCATTAAAAAAATAAGACCAAAACAAAAAAAATCTGGTGCGATTTCAGATCTCCGTAAACAACCTTAACGACATGTTTCGAAAATAAAATTTCTTCGTTGTTTTTTATTGTATCATATTTTTTTTCATATCAAAAAAATAATTAATAGTTACTATAGTTATAGTTATTAAAGTATAGATATTAAGTATTAATAGTTATATTAAAAATAAAATACTTGTTTTTTGTTAGATATATATATTATTCATATATTCAATGAATATATATGCACTTCTATATATAAATATTATTCGTATAACTAGTTGGATGTAAACTGCACTACCGACTATCGTATGTGTATATAATAAAAATATGTTTTTATATGTTTGAATATGTTTTCCATTATTTTCCTTTATATATATAAAAACTAAAAATTGAATGAATATTACCTCTTTTATCTGTTCCTTAGCCTATATACATAATTTGGCTACATCCTTTTCCTCCACAGAGTTTATAAAAATTACCCTCTTTAACTTATCCTTAAAAAAAGTATATTTTCCTTTGCCTTAATATGATCTGATTAATATCATTCCTATATAACATAATATTATAATATTAATATTGTTATATTCCTATAAAACAACGTAAATATATTATAAAAAAAAGACTTAGTTAATTTTATCAACATAATTTTTTTTTTTAAGTAAATACAGGCCAGACCGCTCACACTACAAACGGTGCAGTAAAAAGTATAGAGTTGCTGAAATTAAAAGTATAGTTAAAGGTATCCTTATTACACAAAAAAATTGTCTTTCTTCGGGAATTGACTTCAACCTTACTGTCAAACTTTTACAAAAAATTGTAATTTTTTTAACCTGTTTATCTACAAGAAAGTTTGCACGAAAAAACGAAATTTTTACCTTACATTGAAATTTAGTTATTGTTTAATTTTTGTTTGGGGCTATATACGGGAATTTCAAAATGTCGATAAAATAGAGCCGTGAAAGTGATGTAGTCTTTGTGCTTGTAAACTATCTATAGATCACTTATGATCACTTATCACTTATTACTTCTTATCACTTATCTGTATGTTAGTTTACTTTGTTGTTCAGTTTGATATTTTGTTAGTAAAATCGATTTATTTCAATGAATAAACATGATTTAGTTTAATATTATATATTTATATTCGTATTTGTTTTATTATTCTTTTTTTATTCTTTTTTCATTGATATAAATTTTTTACGGTATCAATATGAATTTTTTCTTGATGTGTAAACATCTTTAGGCGGGTATGGGTATTGAGTGGTATGGAGTAAAAGGCGAAAGTCAAAAAAGAACGTCATATCCGTTTTCGCCGTCCTGTTCTAATAATATTGCCATTACTTTCTAATATATTTACATTGCGCCGTCGGTAATTGTTACCATCAAGCGTTCTGTAGTATTAATGTAGATAATGTCGCTTCTAGTGAATCAAATGCTTGAGGAGATAAATAACAATATATACAGCTATTCTATATTATCTTGTAAAAAAAAAAGTAACATTGTATATTTATTATTATTATTTATATCATATATAAAAAATTATTAAATTATTATACATCAATAATTTATTTATAATATGGATTATTTTAGTGAATTTATTTAACTTACAGGATTAATGTAATTAAAAAAAGTCAATCACTCGTTTAATTATTTCTTAGAAAATTATTCAACCAACTACATGTGTTTTCTCGGCTGTTTGATCTTTAAGAATGCATTTTAAATAAATAATTTTTGTTTTCAATGAACAATTGCCTATGGGAAAAGATAAAGTTGGAAAAAAAAACAAGTACTTGAAGAATTGTTGTTCAAAAAAATATTTATGCAATTATATCTGTTTTTTTATGTATTTGTTATTTAAAAATGCATTATGATTATGCTTATCAAACAATTGGTTATAAAAAGCATGCAATTGCAAAAATAGATAATAACATTCCAATAAATTATTTATTTATTTGTTTTTTTTCCTAGCTTTTTTACCTAGTTAATAAACCTAAAATTACATAAATCATTTTTTTTTATAGACAAACAGTTACAAGAGTTTAATTATTGTTTGACTAATTATTTATCTATAGATTATAATCACAACTGTATATTTCTAGCCATTGAATTTCTTAAAATACATTTTTAAGAAATATAGTTAATAATTATTTAATGAACAAATGACGAATAGAGAAGATGGAGTTGCTGAAAGACAATTACTCGTAGAATTATTATTTAAAAAATTATTCATTGAATTACATTTGTTTTTCTGGACATTTGCATTTGATAAATACATTTAATCTTGCATGAATTATTTTTTTAAATAAACCATATTTAAATGGCTTCGGAAAGGAGTCCAAATTAAAAAATGACAATAACTTGTTCAATTAATGTTCAAAAAATTATTAAATCAATTGCATCTTTTTTCTTGCCATTTGTTTTTGCAAAATCCATTCAAGTTTACAAAAATTACTTTTTTGAAGAACAAATGACTAATAGAAAATATGGAGTTACTCGGAGAAATATTATTTAAAAAATTGTTCAATCAATTGCATCTTTGGCCATTTGTTTAAATAAATTATCTAAATTGATCATTTAAATAAACACTTAGCTAAAGAAAAAAGAGGAAAAAAAAGACATCTAACTATAGAATTAATAGAAAAAAAATTATGTAAACAACTGAATTTATCTTCCTATAATCATTTATTTATTAGAAATGCATTGAAAATTACATAGAATAATTTTTTAAATAAACAAATGGTTACAGAAGAAGAGGCGAAATGCAATAAAAAATGGACAATTACTTTTACAACTACTGTTTAAGAAATTATTCGATCAATTGCATTTGTCTTCCTAAAGTCATTTGTTGATTTTAAATATATAAAAAATGATCTAAATTAAGCATTTGAATAAACAAACAGCTACGAAATATGATGCAAATAGAAAAAAAGACAATAAACTATAAAAACATTCTTTAAAAATTTATTTAAAAAAATGCATCTGTTTTTCTAGCTGTTTGTTTTTGTGAAATACATTCAAAATTACCTAAAGTAATTGATTTTTTAAACAAATACTTATTTAAAAAAATTTACTTATGCAATTACATCTATCTTTCTAGCAAATTAATATTTAAAAATAAATCTTCAATAAATAATTAATAATTTTTAAATCAACGATTGGCTATGGATGAATATGTAATTTCAAAAATAAACTATTATTTATGCAATTACTCATTAATAAATTATACAATCAATAAAATTTTTCACTTTAGCTATATTTACTTAATAAAATTATCTTGAATTACATGAATAATTTTTTTTAATTAACAAATAGTCCTGAAAAAAGATATAATTGTTTAGTTATTGTTGAAAAACTTATTTATTTAAGTACAACTGCCGGTGGACCTTAAATTTAATGAACTTTGAATAAACAATTAATAATTTTCGAATGAACCAATGACTGAGAGAGAAAATGGATTTGTGAAAAAAAACAAGTACTTGCCTAAATATTGTTCAAAAATTATATAATTATAATAATAATATATTTGTTCTTAAAAAATTCAGTACAGAAGAAAATGTAAAAAAAAAAATAATCTATCATTGGTACAATTACTCTTTAAAAAATTATTTAAACAACTGCATCTATCTTCCTAGCTATTTGTTATAATTATAAATTCATTTAAATTTTCATAAAGTCATTTTTTATATTAGCGAATAGCTCCAAAAAACGTTGCAAATTAAAAAAAGATAATTACTAGTACAATTACTCTTGAACGAATTATTTGAACAATTGCATCTTTTTTCTTATCCATTTGTTCTTAATAAATGCATTTGATTGTTGTATAATAGTTACTAATCAATTAATATTATCAATAAATAAATAAAATCAATATTCTCAAAAATAATAATTAGTATTATTAATAAATAATAATAATTTTTATTTATCTTGTTATATATATCATAAAATTCATAAATTTCGAAACCGGAAGTGAAGTATTAAAAAACGATACTTTACAATACTTTGTTTCTTCATTGCGATCAAATGTATTTAAATAATATGAATATACGTTGGTTTGCCACGCACAGTTTGGAAAATTTGAGAAAGTTGGAATAAGTTTACGGGTTAATCGACCGTGGCAGCGTACCATGGTGGCATTTAAAAAAAAAAAAAAAGAAAATAGAAAAAATTGAAATTTTGTGAATTCTGTACTCAAGGCCTTAACCACTATAAAAATTTCATTGAGTCCAAATATTTTTAAATTTCAAATTATTTAAAATTTTTTTTTTTTTTAACTTTTTAAAAAAGTGCCACCTTGAACAAATCGGGATATCTTACATTTTCAAAACTATTTTTGCGCCAAAGATGTTTACACATAATTTTTTTTAAACAATTTTGAGATTATTATTTTGCGAAGGCAAAATGGAAAACGAGCAGCATCATACTTCTCGCATTTCATACATGATATACTATTTAAGTATAGTTATTGATTTTGTTTCGCTAATTTCGAATATTCAGTTATTGTTTAAAGTAATAACCTCAGGTTATATCACGACCATGCATAAAATAAAATTAATATTTTATCTACGTTTCGCTAAAAATAATCATTTCTCATTAACTAGAAGTAATCATATGATATATGTATTTTTTTTAAGTTATAAATTTCATTATTTCAGTTCTTGTTCTCTTGATAATTTTACGAGGAACATGATCTTATTTTTATTTTATCAGAGCGTCTGCGCACATACTGCTTAGAAAGGCTATCATCTTACATCATAGATTCGTAAAAAAATTCTTGACAATATCAAAAAATGCACTTATTTTGTTAACTATATGATGGATCGTTCAACTTTCCAACAGTAATTTTTTAGTAAAAGAAAATTGTAGAAATTTTACAAAATCTCCCAGAAAATAAAATCATAAAAACACAAAATTTCCACGTTAGTGGAACAAATAAAAAAAATTTTTTTTTTCATGTTCGTTAAACTAACACATACTGATGTTAGCCGTTTTAGGGAATACAACATGCTTTATATGTAATGCATGAATCTTATTTATGTGGTATTTGATCTTCAGTTTGCTATCACAGCAACTTCCGTATTAATATTCCGACCTATCGTACGCTTAATTGGGATGTTGTAACTGTCCTCTTTTTTACACTGGTGTTATTTTAGATTTTATGAATAATTTAAACTTATGCATGCTTGATGTACAAAAATACAATGTATGAAATATTGTTAGTTTATCTAAGCTACATTATAATAACTGCTATCTATAATTTCTATATACTACATACATAAAAAATGATGTCAGTAAACAATTAGTTAAACAGAAAACTTACCAGGTATAACTAATATTATATCTCAATTGATCGATAAATAGTTACTTAAATCTATTCAATGCACAACAATATAATAAAAATAATTGAAAATTGTCACACTTCGTTACCGCACTGATAGTAGATTCGAATGGCTCTTGGTGCTGCAAGCTCTCCCTAGTCATACCAACGTTTGCACACGGCACCTGATTCTTTCCTACAAAAAGTCAGTGGTGAACGACAGAGACAAGCAATGATTTGTTGCTTCGTGTTATGATGACCAACTGCCACACTATGTCGATAGTCGACTGCTGGAGTGCATGGTCCGATTAGTTGTAATAATATTATATACATATTTGATGCTACTTACGAGAATAAATGATTAATAATAAATGATATAATAATAATAATAATAATAATAATAATAATAATAATAATAATAATAATAATAATAATAATAATAATAATAATAATAATAATAATAATAATAATAATAATAATAATAATAATAATAATAATAATAATAATAATAATAATAATAATAATAATAATAATAATAATAATAATAATAATAATAATAATAATAATAATAATAATAATAATAATAATAATAATAATAATAATAATAATAATAATAATAATAATAATAATAATAATAATAATAATAATAATAATAATAATAATAATAATAATAATAATAATAATAATAATAATAATAATAATAATAATAATAATAATAATAATAATAATAATAATAATAATAATAATAATAATAATAATAATAATAATAATAATAATAATAATAATAATAATAATAATAATAATAATAATAATAATAATAATAATAATAATAATAATAATAATAATAATAATAATAATAATAATAATAATAATAATAATAATAATAATAATAATAATAATAATAATAATAATAATAATAATAATAATAATAATAATAATAATAATAATAATAATAATAATAATAATAATAAGTTTGCTATTCATAGTCATAGCCTTTTTGAATTTTTATATTTAGAGTCTATTTTGTTGTCTATCCTCTTTCTGTCTCATACTGAGTGTGTCTAGCAATTTTTCGGCTTAAGGCTTTTAACATATATCTCATATTTCAACAAATTAGTCCTAAATTAATCACTATTTTAAATTATATAATTCGGCTTAAAAAGTTAAGTTAATTATTTGATATAACTGAAAATATCATTAGGAAGTAACCACTATCAAAATTATTAACATAATTAAAAAATATTTATGTAATTAAAAATTTTCTTTCGAATTCAATTTAATAGTAATAATAATATCTTACGGGCATCTTTATTGAGTTGTAGAAGGCTATCAATATGATTCACATAAGCAACACTATTGTTATAATGCATATTTTATTTATTATCACTGCCAGTAACATTGCCGTCTCATATCAAATTTGATAAAACAAAAAATTCTCAGAGATCAAAGAAATTTAAGTCATATAATCAGGTCATATGATAGTTGTGTTCGTCAATAGTTTAGTTTGCGCTTAATAAATTCTTTAATGGGACAAGTAGCCAACATAATTTTGCTTAAACTATTCTATTAAGTAAATATGTAATTTAAGCACATACTACACTGCCAATAGCAAAGTTAATGTATGTATGTCACTCATTCTGGTATCTAAAGAAAAAAAATATCATATTCTCTTCCTCAAAGGATAATTAATTATATTCGAAAATTGTTAAAAAGATAAAAAATTGATTGATCATCTATTTTCTTTCGCTTTACCAAACTTTACTGTTTAAAAAATAAGTTGATGTGATACAAATTTTACCATTTAAAAAATGAAAAATAAAAATTTCGAAGTCAGGAGTAGGTTATTTGAATGAGAGACTAAATTTTTTAGAACAAATAATCAAATCAAACAGCAACTCTAAAAAAAATCATGCATCCTGAGCAAAGCCGGGTAAACCAGCTAGTATTAAATACATCCAAAATGTTTTGCACATACTGTTGTAAATCTGATTTTCTTCCGTATCGTAGGAATATCAAAATTAAATGAAATAAAAAATTTTTTTATTTCAAAGTATTTCACAAATTGTATATTAATAAGTTGACTCGACAAACATCTTTTTTTCGGCAACACAACGTGACGATTCTCTTCATCGAATTAATTTGGAAGACAAAAAATTACTAATCTATACATGTCCAGGCAGTTTTCCACAAGTTTCTAAAAATATCAACATGCTCACATATGACTCATGATGTAGCTCACGATATTTTTGCCAGTATCTGAATTTAGTGCTGTAACACTCTATCTCTGTGGTAAAACTCTAGGTCTTTAACTTTAATAACTTTAGTCGATTCATATACCTACACACACTGCTGTGCTTGACAAGTATGGTGCAATAAGTAATTTACGCGAAACTATAGTATATATATCTATTGTGCGTTCAAAAAGTTCCAACTTCCGAATTCCATCTTATTAAACTTAGACTTGAGACTAGCGACGAAAAAAAAATATATATGTAGAAAATATATTTATAAATATGCAATATATATATATGTACGGCCAATATTTATATATACGACAATATATAAGTTCATTATATATACATAAGCTACATATATATGAGGCGTTTTCAGTTGAATCACGGTGTCAATTTTTTTATTAATTTTTCTGGACTCCGTCATCTTAAATATTACTAGTTTCGGGATTTCTCACCAACGGCCTTTTTTTTCTGAATTTTTTTTTACATTAAAAGGTACACAATACACGTATTTCAAGCATCACGAAAATCTGAGTCTAGAAATTAATATTGTTTGAGTTTTTGATTTAAAAAAAGAATATAAACCCGAATTTTCGTCAGGTAAATTTTCAGTTTCTGCTTTTTTAGAAATTTTTTTTTGCTGAGGGGCAAAATAAGGGATGGAAAAATTCAAAAAGATTCACATCACATATTTTATAAAGGAAAAAAGCCTATAGTAGTTTAAAAAAATTCCGAGTAAGGATCATCCATTATAAAGATATATGTCGAAATATACTTTTAAATACTAAGTAGAATATGTTTAATGTTATGGCAGCAAATATTTTTATGAACATATATAAAATTATATGAATTTTTGCAATTTTGCAATGTAATAAATATAAATGAACAATATAATTTAACCAAGTTTCATTAATTTTTTAATTTTATTTTAAATATGACAATTTTTAAAATCAAGAATTTCGAATGGCATAAATACAGTAAACAGTGTTATTAATAAGTGTTTAGGGCACATTATTCAAATAATAATATATGATCATGCTCTCGTATTATTTTATATTATTACTAGCGGACCCGGCAAAAATTGTTTTGCCATACATATACATATATGCCAACTACGGAATAATTTAACGATAGTAGGTAATAGAAAGATAGGAAATTAAAGGTGTAAAAGTCTATAAATAATTAAACTATGAACATTTATTTTCTTAGCTACCAAATATTAAAATATATCTATTATAAATTTTGAATATGAGGCAAAATAAGTAAAATGCTGAAATCTTTTCTATTGACTTCTCAGAATTATACTTTCAGTTTTTTATTTTTAGTTTATTGAGTTGAAATGAGAATCTTGAATTTTTTTTTTTAGACGTTACCACTCTTCCCTTGAGAGTGTTTTCAGCCCGTTTTTTTCTATATTTGACCTACTTACTTTCCTGTTTGAAAATAATTTTTTTTTTTTCTAAAAGAGTTCTCTCATGACAGTAAACATGATTATATTAATTGAATAGTGGGCCTTGATTTCCATATATGTATATTTATATTTTTTTTTTTTTGAAAATCTACGATTTGAAACTACGTAAACACCCTCAAAGTAAGGCCGGAAAATTCTAAAATACAAACAGGATCCTTATTTCATCTCAGTGAATTCAAAAATGGATACAAAGTTTAATTCTATTAAGGTTGCTTTTAAAAGAAATAGCAGTACTCATATTTATGTTTGAGGGGCCTGTATAACACTGCGTTTATTATGTAACCCTCATTTAAAAATTTCGTTACGCTTATGCCATAAAAATCGTTTACTTGTCTGTACACAGATAGAAACCCAATTCGTTGCAAAAAAGACGAAAATTTTTTCGTCAACATTAAATATATTTAAGTTATCGTCAAAAAAAAAAATTTTAATTTTTCGTCATCGTATTCGTCTTGCTAAACACTACAATTTGATAATAATTTTTTAGAGATTTTTTAGTGGCAAACGAACTTTCTATAAATAAAAATATAACTTAAAGTCTTATCCTCGCGTATAAAAGTTGTCAACATTAACATTTATTATCTGTCAACAAATCTGAAAAAAATTAAAAGTATAAATATTTATTGCATTTGAAAAATAAGCCAAAAAAAAAAAAAAAAAAAAATAGAGTGACGATTCAATTACCCGAAGCAACCTTAATAGAGTTTAATATATTTTTTTTAGAATTTCGGGCTTATCTTTTTTTTTTTTTTATTTAACGAAATGTGGCAAAAATTGTCATGAAATATATTCTTTTTCTGGGCTTTATTTAAATTATTACGACCAATTTCTTGCACTTTTAATTTTCCGCCATTATTTTTTTTTTATTAAACAAATCGTAGTGTTAGGTTTTGTTATTCTGAAATAATTCTTCAACTATCGAACCGATTTCGTCGGTGTTAAGGGATTTGAACGATTTTTTTGAGGGCAAAAAAGAGGGGATACGGCCTATCTCTTATACATTGGTCCAACAGCCATTACCAACCACTAAAAATCAAAAAATCTCTTTTTTTTTCAAAAAAACATCGATTTGATCTGTTTGTTATCGTATAATAAAATTAAATTAATAATTATTGATACATTTACTAGTAATTGTCAATGTTTAAAAGCTTAATGTTTAAAAGCACTAATTTCAAAAAGCTGAGCAAATTTTACACATAAAATCATTCATCCTGAATTTTTTTTGTTTTTATAAAAAACCGAAAAAAATTATTAAAAAAATCCTAATTTCAAAGTTTGATGAAATTCCCCATACAAAATAAGGGGGGGGGGGTGGAAAAATCTAAAAAAAATTTACATGGCATATCTTTCCGAGGTCTACAAGCTTATGATAATTAAAAATTGTTCTGAGGATAGGTCATCCAAATCGCCGTCCACAATTGGCGTTTTTGCTGATATTTTAATACTTACGTAAAAATTCTTTAAATTGATCTTGCTTGTTAATTAAATTTATAATGTTATTAAAAAACTTGAATATCAATAACTTCACTGGGTTGTCGATTTCCAGAATATCATCAATCTTTTCTTCGTCCGAATCATTATTAAAAATTTTATTATATAAAATTTAAATTTTTCATTTTTTTAAAGTTGGATTTTTTTTTTTTTTGGAAGTGTTAACGATGGAAGTTAAATTTTAACTGACCTTTCTTAAGATCAAGCATAGTCTAAAAATTATCCTCACTAGCGATTGTTTAAAATTTATCTTTTTTTAAAAATATTTTTTCTTTTTCTAATAAAAAAATTTTATATTAAAAAATAGTCTATTGTTAAATGTATGTAAATTTTGAGATCATCGAGAGAGTAAACATCTATTTACATTTGAACGAAAAATAGTTTAAATTTAAAATAAAAATATAGAAATGAAAATACAAAAGAGAGTTTTTCTTTGTTAATCTATACAGGTGACTTTTCTATACATCCTTTTAACCACCCATGTTGTAAGGAAAAGATAGCAAACAAAATTTTATTTTTTCATTAGAAAATATATATTTTGTTAAGAAATAGATTCATTTTAAAAAATAAAAATATATATATTTTTTTAAATAAATTTATTTATAAAATAGAAATATTCAATAAAAAAAAAAAAGTGGCGCCATACTAAATAAATACCTATGTCTGGAATGCAAATTATAAATTTTTCTTGGGAAAAAAAAACTAATTTTCAATTCTATTTTTTTTTCTTCTATCTTTTTTTTTCTCTACCTGTGCGACACCTTTATGTCATCATGTACATGCGTAATTACATAATTATTTTTCAAGTACAGGTGGCGGTGTTTCGTAATTCATATAAATTTTTGGTATGAATAGCAGTAATAATTAGTGGATCAAGTCAGTATGTTTAGGACAATGAATTTATACATAGTATTTTTAGTAGTGAGTGTATCAGCTACAAGTAATAATGATTATAGTGTTAGACAAATACAAACAGGTGCGGGACTTTTTTACGATTATTTATATGACTTTAAATTTTCAATGAATAATTTTAAACTTATAACATTTATTGATTTGGATTGGTATTTATTACATCAACCTCAATTAAATGAAACGGTATTAAAAATATTAGAATCATTTAACAAAAAATGTAAATTACAGGAACATTATTCTTACAGTTTGTGTTACCAATTAACTAAAAAAAGAGATTCAATATTATTAAAAATAAAATTTTCATAAGAATATATAATACAATTCAAAGCAATTTCAACTCAACCTGAAATAGAAAAAGATATGAAACAAAAACGTGACGTATTTAATGACAAAAATAATTTAATTGGAAAATCTTTTTTTACATCTTTAAGTGATGAAGAATCTAATTTTTATAATCAACAAATTACTAAAATGATGAATGAAAAAAAAAATTATATATCGGACTTTCAAAATTTAACACACATATTACCCGCTGAAGTACAACGATTCCAGAATGATTTCAATGAATCTGCGCGTTTACTTAATTCAACAACTTATTGGTTTTATGTAAGATTAAACAATTTTATTGATGAATTTTCACCTCACACGTTTCTTGAGCGTTCAAGACAATCATATTGGAGTCTCCATCATCAAATAGAAGTTTATTTACAAGAGCTGGGAAATATTATTGATGGATATAATCATTTTTTAAAAATTGTAATTGATTCTATTAATTTATCTAAACTTAATATACTTCACAAGCTACACTTATAATACGACGTGCAAAACTTAATCCGAGTGTACTTGTGGAGCATGCAAAAGCATTAACAAAAACAACCGCAAAATATCCGTTAACTAGAGTAGAAGTAAAAAGTTTTATTTTAGCTCAAGGTATATTATCAAATACTCTTGACAATATTATATTGGGTAATTTACCTAGAAGAATGGTAGTTGGTTTTGTGGACAATAAATCATTTAATGGACATAGAAAAATGAATCCATTTAATTTTCAACATTTTAATTTAAATTTTTTGGCTTTATATATTGATGGAAATCAAGTAGGAGGTTAAGCATTGTCACCAAGTTTTACTGGAAATATTCATGATGCCGAAGCATATCGTACATTATTTTCCGGTACTGGGATACATTTTGCTGATCATGGAATCAAAATTTCTCGTACTAGTTTTAATAAAGGTTATACTTTATTTGTATATGATTTAACACCAGATCTTTCAGCTAATGATATTATGTACTGGAATTTAATAAAAAATGGAAGTTTAAGAATTGAGTTACGTTTTAATCAGGCGCTTGCGCAGACAGTAAATTGTATTGTATACGCAGAATTTGACAATATTATTGAAATTGATAGTACACGCCAGGTGTTATTAGATTATAGTAATTAAGGAGGGATATACTTATATATAAACAAGTATTTTTGATACTTTAGTACAGTCGTAAATATGACAGAAGTTTTAATTATTGATATTCAATGTTTTGTTGGTTCAAGAAATGAATTTTACCCAAAAGAAATTTCTGTCTTGGCATTACATAATAATTTTATTAATCATTATATAATTGGACCACCTTGCAAGTATAGTAAGCTTGAGAAAGGGTCACGTCGACAAAATAGTTGGTTAACAAAAAATTATCATAAAATCGAGTGGGATAGATCAGAAGTACCTTACAAAAATTTAGATTCATTAATTGAAAATATTGGAAAACTTGGTAAAAGTATTTACGTCAGAGGAGAAGATAAACGTATGTTTTTACAACAATACTTGAGAAAACATACTATTATTAATTTAGAAAATATATCACCACGCTTTGGTTTATTACCAGCTAACGAAAATTATTGTTTATATCACGGAATAAATTTTCCGACTTATTCTTGTACACATCAAAACGTTTACAAAACTAAAAATTGGTTAATCGGTAAAAAATTAATTGTTCAACGAGGAAAAAATTCGTGTGGGGAAGATATTGAAGTGGGGGCAATCTAAGAAAGTGACGTTTATCATTCTTTTTTTAATACTGTAAGAGAAACATTGGTATGCATACCTTACAATTACTAGAAGTGTTACCATTAACGGATTTGACACGTGCCGGAGTATATGCTAGTGATCAACTACCACACGTATGGCCAAAACCTTGTGGAATTATTGCAAATATTGACAAACATCATCAACCAGGATCTCATTGGGTGTGTTTTTACGTAAATAACTTGGGTCATGGGATCTTCTTTGACAGCTTCGAACGAGCTCCGTGAGATTCCCGTTTCATTCACGCTCTCAAACGAAATTGTGTCATACACAAGTTCATGAATAAACCTGTTCGCACCCGTGGGGTGGTCGCACACGTATATGGCCAGAGACCGTCACATGCCTCCAAAGAGGGAGTTTAAGACCCATCTATTTCTCGAATACAAAGTCATTGCTGCAGTACTCAGGCTTGGAAAAATCCAGAGCCCACTGCAAGCGCAAATGCAGTATGAGTAGTTCGGTTTCTAGGGTCCACATTAAATATTTCGCTACTGCTAGATATTTAATGCAATGGGCCCTAGCTAACACGGGGAACCCCGGAAAGGCCTACTCATTGCGGTACGCGACAAACCGCAAGGTTTTAAAGAGAGGTGTAAGAAGACCCCCTGTCGACATGAAAACGACGACAAAGAACACCTACTCTTCCACTATACATGAGCCAGAACCAGACACGGCTAAATCGGGCGCATCCCCACGACTCAACATGTCCTAACGGCGGCCGCAGAACTTTTGCCTGGCTGGTTCTCACAATGTCAGCAATCTCATTAATGCCGACCCTCCCTCTTTGTGCAGATATTACGCCATATACGCTATGTTAGGGCCGGTGAGAATCCACATATGAGTGAGAACCATCAGTATGCACTTTACTGACTTACCAGGTTAAGTTGATTAACCGTTCGTCCAAGACATTATCAAGCGTTTCGAAAACGATCGACAGTCGCCGCCACTGGAGCAACTCATTAAGTATAGCGTGCGGCACTCTTCGGATTTATATTCTACAAAAATCTTCCGAGTGTTTGAGAATCCACTGGCTTTAGGGCCGTGAAGCCTTATACCAGCAACCCTCGTAATTTCGCAAAACAGGCTCATAGTACGTTTTAATCTGTTCATTCCGTACTGGGTAGCACCGTTGTCGTTGTGTCCCAAGAAGGTATCGGTGTACATAAGCAAGTCATTGTACTCCCGGCCCTCTTGAGAAGACCCCATGCATCCGAAGAACTCGGATAGCAGTGAATCTTTTATGAAAAAGGTTAGCATTGAGTACGTCAGAACGCGCTACTGTCCTGAATCTGAATGAATCAGACCCCAATCCATAGCTCAGTAGGTGCGGGGTTGCCAAACCCCGGATGACCACATGCCATCTCCTGCACCTCTCCCCCTGTCGTTCTGCACGAGTCCAATTGATACGATGTACCGTGGGAGGAACTCGGAACAGGGGGGAATACACAAGTATATGAATAAACCTGTTCGCACCCGTAGGGTGGTCGCACACGTATATGGCCAGAGACCGAAGAGGGAGTTTAAGACCCATCTTTTCTTTTTGCGTCCCGCATACTTCCGGGGGGGATCTTGGAAAAATCCAGAGCCGGCTACCTGCCGGTAGCTGAGCAACTTAGTTCCTTGTTTTTTCCCACTGCTTTGCGTACACTAACACGGCGCAACGGGAGAATCCAAGTTAACACGGGGAACCTCGGGAAGGTGTGCTCGTTGTGATGGCTTATCAATCACCGGTTTGTGGGGAGGCTAGAGTCGTTCGCTTCCCCGTTAATTATATATTAAAATTTTCTCTGTTAAGAGTTTTCTTACTCTGACTAAGCTTTCATAGTTCAGGTAGTATATATTTTCAAGATGAGGGAGGGAAGGTAAGGTGTGTGCCTGTCATCTTCGAATGTCAGGGATTTTTACGACCATTGGGAACCAGTCAAATGAGTCAGATTTCTCGCGAAGCTTACGAGCCTGTTTTCATTTTTGCCTGAGATTTCCGACGAATCTCAGGTGATTGGTTGTCGAGGCGAAATTAAACAAGTTCTTTTTGTTCTTCTTCTCTCAGCCAGAGACACTCAGAACAAAAGCTTGCGAAGACTTCAAATGACTCGGTTGAAACAAGCGACCTAGCTGTTTCTGGCCATCCTAAGTCTGCGCGTTTGTCAAGTAGTGCAACACGTTGAGCATCGTACTTGGGGCATCTAAGGAGGAAGTGTTCTACATCGTCGCGGCTCACTCCGTCACAGTCACAAGGCTCCACGGACCTAAGTTCAAATCTGCTTAGGTAAGCATTAAAGTTCCCGTGGCCGGTGAGAACCTGTGTTGTGAAAGAATTAGTCGTAAACGATGTACAACCTAAGCGGTCTACAATGGATTTGAAAAAGAGACGAGTTGTTGTTCCGTGTGGTGCTGCTTTATATTCTCCATCCCAGGCTTTGATTGCTGCTTTGTTTAGTGATCTGAAAATAGAAA
The DNA here is from genome assembly GCA_011426435.1 of Lysiphlebus fabarum. NCBI lineage: Eukaryota > Metazoa > Arthropoda > Insecta > Hymenoptera > Braconidae > Lysiphlebus > Lysiphlebus fabarum. The sequence goes on from WSYQ01001443.1 coordinate 56,279, forward strand.
GAGGAAGGTCTGGGTCTGGTCTGTAGATCTTTCCATTGAAGTTCACTGCTTCGTTCTTCTTCAGCATGTAGATTGCTCTTCTTTCGTCCAAGGCGATCCTGATTGGCATTGCTCCTGCAATGGCTTGTAGTCCTATAAGTGGGGCTGTTCTGTAAGCAGATGTTAGTGATATAAGGACTCTACGCTGCGCTCTGTTAAGGATGGTTTCATCCGATCCGCGGATGAGATCAGCCCAACCGGCCGCCGCGTATGTCATTATTGGGTAGAAGACGGCACGATATAGGCGACTCAAGGTTTTAAAATTAAGCCCCCAGTTTACTCCCGTGACTCTTCTTAGTTTCCCGGCGAGTACATCAACCTTGTCATTAATATAATGACAATGGCTGGTTACACGCATTTCTGTGTCAAAATGTACGCCCAAATAACGTACTGTATTGGTGAACTTTATTCTTTGTTCTCCAATTTTTATAACAAATTCGCGATCAAAAGAAGGTTTTCCTTTGCGTTTTTAATACACAAGTACAGCAACTTACAACTTCAAAGTACTTCGAGTAATTACTGCGGTCATTGGTGCGTTGTTGCTGTTCATTATTTCGCGAATGGTGGGAGGCTCAATGGATTCCAGCGACTCTTTACGAATGATCCTGAATGGAACGACCGATGCAAAATAAAAATGTTTAAAAAAATTGTTAGTAGCCGTAAAAAATATAAGCATAAAAAAAACTTTCATTTTCTTACGGGTAGTGGTTCGAAAATACAATATTGTAATTGAATTTTGAATAAATAAATAAAAATAAAAAAAGAAAAAAATTTTTTGTTAATTTTTCATAACTACCTTAACTACCTTAATTTTTTATTACTCTAAATAAAATTTATAAAAAACATTTTTTCCAATTGCATAAGGTGGAAGGGTTGTCCCACTACTTTTCGAATATTTAAATGTGTTTCCGACTTTGGTTATTAGTTTTAAAAATGTCGTTCATGTCAGATGACAGAAAACGTAAATATAATAAATATATTTATCGTGAAGAAGATGATAGAAGAAGAAAAAGTTTAGAGTCTTCACCATTAGTTGATATTTGTGACCCGGTGAGATTTGCTGCTGCTGGTTTTTACCATACAGGATATGGTACTAACCTAAGATGCTTCGAATGTTGTGTTGAAATAAGTGATTGGATGCGGGGTGACAATCCATGGCTAGATCATCAACGTTGTAAAGCATCTTGTCGCTTTATTAGAAATATACCTTGCGGAAATGTACCTAGTGGAGTGAATCCAGTACTCATCCCTGTAGAAGGTGACCCACACTATCTACCAGAAAAATTTCGTGCTTCGTATCGTACTCCAGATACTTCAAGAGAAGAAGATCGGGCTTTTTATGCGGAATTTTATATTGATAATGAAATGGAAGAACATTCTAGCCCTATAATTATTTCACATTGTACGGCAATTGCAAGTTCACCTCCAGCTGAGAAAAATTATATCTCATACGAGTCACGAATAAAATCATTTTATTATTGGCCAAAATATATTTCTCAGTCAAAAGAATCTATGGCAGAAGCTGGCTTTTTTTTATACCTCTAAAGGTGATTATTTTATTTGTCATCATTGTGGAAATGGAATACGAGACTGGAAATTATTTTTTTAATAAAAAAAATTAAAAAACATAAAAAAAAAAGAAAAGAAAGAAAAAAAAATAAATGAATCATTTTTATGTAAAATATGTTATAATGAACCTTGGTCTATTATTTTTCTTCCATGTTTACATATGGTGACATGTAAAAATTGTGCTCCAGCAATTAATAAGTGTATTATGTGCCGGGTTGATGTACCACGTGTCATTCAACCAATTATTTCTTAAAGTATTTATCAAAAAGAATGTATATATTATGAAATAAATTAATAAATAATAAAATAATTTCTTAATTATTTCAAGTGCTCCTATGAACTAAAAAAAGTATTTAAAAAACAGCTGTGTACTACATTTGAATATACATAGAGATATAAACCGGGCCCCACGTGCTACCAGTGTATACGTGTATATCTATATATATTGTAGAAGTAAGCGCGCGCATGAGTTGGGACTTGCTTGCTTCTATCGCTCACATCAAAGAAATTACACATGTGACACACCAACCTCTCTTTCGCTCATATAACATGTTTATGTATTTTAGAAAAAAGCGCGCGCATACATTTGGCCCTTGCTTGCATGTCTATACTTGCATGCCACACAGCTGTTTATCTCTCTCTCACTCGCTCAAATATTATATATATATATATATATATATATATATATATATATATATATATATATATAATAAATAAATTTTCAAAATAATTTTCTAAATAATAATATTTTTAAATAATAATTTATAATAATAATAATAATAATTTTTTCAAAAATAATAATAATTTTTAAAAGGGATGTTTACAGGGTTGTTTAAAGGGTTGTTTATAATAATAATTTTTAAAGGGATGTTTATAAATAATTAATAATAATAATTTTAAATAATAATAATAAATTTTTTTAAAAAAATAATAATAAATTTTCTTAAATGATAATAATAATTTTCGGGGTTGTTTATAAAAAAGGGGTGTTTATAATAAAAGGGGTGTTTAGCTTGACGGGACCGGCTGCGGGGAGATACGCGAAGGGGAATTACTCCTGAGTTCGTCGGGATCTCCGCGGGGTATACATCGTAACGGCACGGAGGGGCTGGAGGGGAACTTCTCAAACCAGTTCTGATCACACTCAGGCCTATTCCAAATGCACGGTGCACTATATCCCCTTATACTCTACTATTATAATAGAGTAATCTCACTTTTATTATATGAATTGTTATTAATTTATATCGTATTATAACCTTTACTTTTAATTTATAATAATCACACATTTTTATTTCTTTTTTGATTTTATATAAATCTTCACTTTCAACAGCAGCGACACAACTAAATCAAGTTAATTTTTATACACGTAGCAACCACGGGAATCAGTAAACTCAGTTCCAAGGGGGAGAAACGTGACTTATCTTCGATTATTGCCTTTCTACAATCCTCAGTTCTTTCTATACGAATGTCTAGTTTCGCTAAGTTTATAATAAATTTAAAAAAAAAAATAATGTTGGTAAAATGAAGTTTTTGTTTTATTTTTAGCGAAATATCTATTCCTCAGCCTATAGATTTGATTAAGCTGTTTTCATCAACCACGCATATATAATTAAAAATTGAATAACAATTACCTGCATTATCTATTATTCAACCATATTACATTACTTAGCATTTATATCATCCTTCGCTATATCTATCAATTAGCAATTATATTTTTTAGCATTTATATCATCCTTTAGCTGTATTTACCACACACGCGTAGTTAATAAAAATTATTTAATTAATAATTTAATATATAAAAAAAAAACTTAAAAAAAAAAACCGAAAAATAAAAAAAAATGTTGCTGAAATAAACATAATATATAAAATAATATATAAGTCCCTTACTATAAAGGCAAAACTAGGCAGACGGACTAAGAATCGTATACTGAGAAAAAAAATGTCTGCATTTAAGAGAAAAGTTGCTTAAAAATAGCAAAATTTTGCTTGAAAAATTTAGGCTTTAATTTCAAAAAAAAATGTATTAATTTGAGCAAAATATTTTTTAATTAAAGCAAATTATTTGCTTTAATTTAAGACAGTTTTTTCTTCATTTAAGAGAAAAGAGAATTAATTTAAGCGAAACTTTACTAAAAAGAAAGCACGCATATCCCTTAAATTAAGCGAATAAGCGATCTAGTTGAAAAAAAAGTTGATAAAATTAAGCGACATTTCATTTAAATTAATGGGTAAGTGGTTTAATTTAAGGAAGTTATAGATTAAATTAATAAAAAATCGTTTTAAAAGAAATGAAAATAAAAAAAAAAAAATATAATTTTATTTTTTCTTTTTTTCTTATTTTTCAGGATTTATCAAATTTTTCACTTAGAGATTGATTGTAGATTTTTTTTTTTTTTTGCTACCCTAACCGAGCCTCGAACCCCTGCCTGATCTAAACCTATCTAAACCTATACTTTTAAAAGCCAGTGCGTTACCCCCTGAACCATCACGCGTTAACATATTCGAAACAAAATTATGAAGCACTTGTATCAAAAGTTTCATCACGATAAGCTGGTTGATTTTATTTCCGTTACATGTAATTGTTTAAATTTTTATTATAGAATTCAGTGCAAAGTTTTTTTATAATTTGATTACAATGGTAATTTTTAAAAATCTGAAAGTAATGATTTACGAATAAACATACAACACTATAAAATGATTATTCAGTTTATCAGAGAGTTAAAAGTAAATATAAATTAATAATTTTTGAGATTAATAAGTTAAATATTATTTAATATTTATATTAATATTAATAAGTTAAACTATTTTGAGAAAATATTTTATCATCATCTCAATTACATGTAACGGAAATAAAACCAACCAGCTTATCGTGATGAAACTTTTGATACAAGTGCTTCATAATTTTGTTTCGAATATGTTAACGCGCGATGGTTCAGGGGGTAACGCACTGGCTTTTAAAAGTATAGGCTTAGATAGGTTTAGATCAGGCAGGGGTTCGAGGCTCGGTTAGGGTAGCAAAAAAAAAAAAAAAAAAAAATCTACAATCAATCTTCAAGTGTAAAATTTGATAAATCCTGAAAAATAAAAAAAAAGAAAAAATAAAATTATAATTTTTTTTTTTATTTTCATTTCTTTTAAAACGATTTTTTATTAATTTAATCTATAATTTCCTTAAATTAAACGACTTACTCATTAATTTAAATGAAGTGTCGCTTAATTTGAGCAACTTTTTTCTCAACTTGATCGCTTTTTGCTTTAAATCAATTTATTTATCTTTTGAATAAAAACAATTTTTTATTAATTTAATCGATAACTTCCTTAAATTAAACGATTTACCCATTAATTTAAATGAAATGTCACTCAATTTTAGCAACTTTTTTCTCAACTATATCGCTTATTCGCTTAATTTAAGGTTGTTTTCCGAAACCAAGGTAGAATGAATATTTGTGCTTAAAAACGCTATATACCGTAACGTTATATTTTATGTCCGGGTCCCCAAGATTTTTGTGCTGCTACTGATTGAAATATTGACTACTGTAGTATTAGTGTATATACTAATATACACTAATACTATGCTAGTACTCAAAATTTACATCGTGAAACACTGCTATTTCACACTATAAAAAAAATCCTATTGTATGTTTGTGTATGTCAGTATCTGTGTGTTGATTCCCCTTTCCGCTAGAGAACAACAACGAAGGAGAGACAAACAGTGATGCCGAAGTATGAGTCCCCCACGCGCGCAAACTATAAAAAACAATAAATTACTGTTTTTAAAACTTGAATAATTATTAAACAAAACAGACGAAATGAAAAAAATTTATATCAAGAAATTTGTCGTTCTTAGGACTATAAACTGTTAAAATTTGAACGTTTTCTGGTGCGTTTTAAAAAAGTTATTAATAAAAATACATAAAAATATGAGGTAACACCTATACCTTGTGTATTAAAGTTGTCAACTTTGACAGTAAATATCTCAAAAAAAACACACAAGAAAAAATTTAAAAAAATTGACAATATAGATAATTATTTCATTAAAAAAATAAGACCAAAACAAAAAAAATCTGGTGCGATTTCAGATCTCCGTAAACAACCTTAAGGGATACGCGTGCTTTCTTTTTGGCAAAGTTTCGCTTAAATTAATTCTCTTTTCTCTTAAATAAAGAAAGAACTGTCTTAAATTAAAGCAAATAATTTGCTTTAATTAAAAAATATTTTGCTCAAATTAATACATTTTTTTTTTTAATTAAAGCCTAAAACTTTCAAGCAAAATTTTGCTATATTTTAGCAATTTTTTCTCTCAGTGTAGAGAAGCTTTTATTTTTTTTTTTATATGTATTTAATATTATATTAATATTATTATTATTATTATTTTATTTAATATATAATCTTCCTTTTCAACAGCTACGACACAACTAAAATCAAATCAACTGCCAAAAAAAAATGAAACGTATCAACAACCCCATAGTTCGTGTTAGTGTAAGAGAGAAATATTAATTATAAACAAATGCCGAATAATTTAAACCAATCATATTACGAATAAAATGCGGTCGAGTGAACTTTTATAATAGGAATATATTTTCATTTTGTATTATAAGAAAACCAAAAATTTACCTTTAAAATTATGTTAAATCAATTAATTTTTCGTTGATTGTACTTCAAATTGTTGTATTAATAATAAAATAATTATATTTTTACTTGTCAATGTATCATGTACATTAACAATTTGTTTTTATGACTTGAAAATTCTTATTTTCGTGGAAAAGGGTCCCGTGGCATCCCGCAGAGAGGGTCAACGATTATCTTTGATTTTGGCCATTCTACGATTTGTAGTGCTTTTTATAAATATGCCTAGTTTTACTAAGTTTATAAGAGACTTATTTTATTTTGGCAAATAACTTTTTTTTTCTAAATTTTATTTTTTTTTCTATAAGTGGTAATTTTTACTACTCCTGTTTAGGGTTAGCATATAGCTAAGTAATGTATATAGGCTAGAGAATAGACAAAGAGGGTAATTTTTTTGACCCCTGTGAAGGAAGAGGATATATAGCTTATTTATTTGCATAGGCTAAAGAATAGATGAAGGGGGAATTTTTACGCGTGATTGGTAAAAATATAGCTAAGTTTCATCTTCATTTTTATTTTTATACACATATATAGATATATTAATATTTGAATTTATAAATTGTTTTATAAATTTATATTTTTTTCATAATAGATATTTATTTCTATATAAATATATTTATATGAATACATATACTACATATAGATAGATAGTGCTAAGCCTAAGTGAAATTCGAAATTAATTAAAAAAAGTTAGGCTAAAATAAACGTTCTTTGTTATAAACTTGATTAAACTAGGCATATTTATAAGAAACACTACGAAACGTAGAAAGCCGAAATCAAAGATAATCTTCGATCCTCACAGCTGGTTGCCACGGGACCATTTTCCGACATTGCCTTTTCTTGTGTTGGTTTTTGTGTCGTTTTTGTATGAGATCAGTGCACAAAGCGACTGTCGTCATTTTCGCTAAAGATTTACATTCTCAGTTTTGTCGTTCATTTACAGAGTAATAAGGCCAGAAAATGAAAAATTAAAAGTCACTATTTCTTTAATAAAATAATTATTATAATATTTAGAACATAATTATATCATTAAAATTTCGATTTCCGTTTAATAAAAAAGAAGATTAGATTTTGAGTCTCCTATTATTAAAGCCCGGTAATCAAAACAAATTCATACATCATCAAGTTTAATATTTATTTATAATTATTTTACCGTTGTATCATTTGATGTTTAATATTTTTATAACACAATGTTGCACAATAATCATATGTCAACTCTTTAAGGCAGCCAGTAGAAATAACTAATAAGCAATAGACTAACAGGAAAAAAAATTTATAAGTGTATTATCAATATAACGGAAGAAATCTGGCTTTTCAGGCAAAAACGCAAAACTGTTAATTTGATTGTTCAATAAAAAAAAAATATGCCACTAGAAAATCTGATTCTTTTATAAAAGAAAAAACTTGACTCGATTCATGAGATCATTACAAAACCCCGCGTTTTTTTAAATTGATTCCATCATATTTTAATTAATGTTGAAAAATTGAGGACGGAAGGGGTCACCAATTTGTCGTGTATAATAAGGCACGGTAGTTACTCTTACACACACATATATATTTACTTTCTCATACTTGACTCGAGGCACTACCGTGCCTCTTGATATATACATAAATGTATACCTATATAAATTTGTAATTTTATAAAATGAAATAATAAAGTAATTAAAAAAAAGCGTATACTATAAATGAAATTAGATATTAAAAACAATCAAATATATTTTAATCATCTATATAAACAAAACATACCTATGCATAGATACATAGATCGAAACATATATAAAATGTTTGTATAAATATATATATTACTAGCTGACCCGGCAAACGTTGTTTTGCCATACATATACATATATGCCAGCCACGAAATAATTGCATTTAACGAAAGTAGGGAATAGCGGGATAAGAAATTAAACGTGTAAAAGTCTCCAAATAATTAAACGATGAACATTTATTCTCTTAGATACCAAATATTAAAATATATCTATTATAAATTTTAAATATGGGGTGAAATAACTAAAATCCTAAGATCTTTTTCCCCGACTTCTCAGAATTATACTTTCAATTTTTTTTCTAGTTCATTGACATAAAATGAGGATCCTGAATTTTTTTTTAGAAGTTACCACCCCTTTTTTGAGGGTGTTTCCAGCCCGTTTATTTCTAAATATGACCTACCCACTTACCTACCTTTTTTTGTAAATAATTTTTTTTTCTAAAATACTTTTCTCATGACAATCAACATTATTATATTAAGGATATTCACAAAATTATGAAGTTTTTAAAACTTAAAAATAAAAATCTACGCAAATTATCAAGACATTTTTCATTTCGATTTTTTGATTTTGGATATAAATCGATGATAAAATTCCGAAAATTTTCAAAATTTTCACGAATTTGAATATTAAAAAAGTCGAGACTCACTTTTTAATTAATAACATATTATTGGCTATCATGACATGAATTTTTCAGAAAAAAAAAATTTTTGTAAGAAAAGAACGGTTTTGCAGTCAGTAAAACTCAGAAAAAAAGCGGTGGAAACACCCTCAAGCAATAGTTGGAAAATTCCAGAGAATATTTAGGATCCTCATTTTATCTCAGTGAATTCAAAAATGGATACAAAGTTTAATTCCAGTGAGGTTGCCTCCGAAAGATAGAAGAATACTATTATTTACGTTTAGAGGGCCTGTATACTTCAATTCGTTGCAGAAAGGACGAAATTTTTTAAAAGTCAATATTGAATATATTGAAAGTCATGGTCAAAAAAAAATTTTAATTTTTTATATCGTGTTCGTCTTGCCGAAGACTACAATTTAAAGATTTTTTAGTGGCAAATGAACTTTCTAAAAATAGAAATGTAAGGTATTTTAACTTGTAGTCTTATCCTTGCGTATAAAAGTTGTCAACTTTGACATTTATTATCTTAAAAAAACAACGTCAGAATTGGAAGTATAGATATTTATTTCATTCAAAAAATACCCAAAAAAAAAAATTAAGTGACCATTCAATTATCCGGAAGCAACCTTAAGGGAGTATCTCCGTCGAATAGTCCATTTATCCATTTAATTCTAGATAATTAAAAAAAAAATTATATTCTTGTCCCATCGCAGTTCGGAGATATTGTTGATTAAAGTTTATGAAATTTATTAATATTTGACGTAAACGTGAAGCCGAGTGTATCCAAGTGTCCTTGATGCGTCGCACGCGGCTCTATACTTGTATATACAGATCACACACATGCAGATATATATTCCGTATCTTTATCCGTATACGTCCTGGCCGTGGTTGGCTGAAATTTGTACAATATCAAGCAAAAATTTAAGGCTCCAACATGGACTGTTTGTTTTAATTCTTACAGTGCTGTGACCTAAACTTTTTATTTCTATTTGCGTGGAGATACTCCTTTTATACAGTTTAATATTTTTTTTTTTGGTCTTTTGGGCTTATCATTTTTTTTTCAACGAAATGTGGGTGAAAATGGTCATGAATTTTTTTCTTTTTGTGGGCCTTATTTGAATTATTATGACCAATTTTTCGGTCATATACTAATTTTTTTATTGAAGAAATAGTGATATTTAATTTTAAATTTTCTGGCTTTGTTTGAATTACTTTGTGAATGAACGACAAAACTTAGGATGTAAATAATTTTTAATTATAATTATTCTCAAATAGTATTTTAAAAAAAAGTAATAATAATTCATCATACAAATTCTTCCAAAACACAAAAATTTGAAGTCGTTTTATTACGATATAAAATATTCCTACAAAACACTATAGGTTTGAAGTAGCGCTTGACTTAACTTATCCTGAGACCCGGTAGGGTCTCCGTTAAAGTTCCTTATTTTAGAGAACAAAAAGTGAAAAAAAAACGACCTGCCGGCTGTCTTTTAATTTCGAGGTTTTGTCGTCATCAATTTTTATATCTTATTTATTTTCTTACCGAGCAATTAAAAAAAAAAACTAAAAATATATTTCCTATAAAACTTGTTTCTCTTTCTGTTGCGCCTAACATTAATTTTTTTAGTCCCCAAAATATTTAGATATAAAATACTATAAATATGAGCCGCCGTTATAGTGTAAAAATAAATTTTGTAATATTAATGTAAGACATTTATTTATTTTTCCCGATTTTGAAATAGCCATACTGATAACATTTTTTTTTTTTTATGATGTGTAAACATCTTTACCCGAGTGGAAATTGAAATCAAGTCTTGATCAAGACTTGATCAAGCAGCTTGATTTCAAATCCATTCTTGATCAAGATGCTTGATCAAATTTTGATCAAGAGCGTAACGCAAAACGTGATCAAGATTTGATCAAGTATCTTGATCAAGATTTGACCAAAAAATTGAAAAAAAAAAAAATATTTTAATTTTAATTTTTTTTTTTGTGTACAACTTTTCTGTTAACTCATAGAAGATAGAGATAGAAAGAGAGAGTAAGTGAGTAAGGAAGAGATGTATATGATTTTTTGTTTTTCGGACGCGCACTTAACGGGATTCGAACCGGCGAAGTATAGATTGGTAATCGTTCAGGGGACGCTTTAGACGACTCGGCCACGAAGGAGAACGCTGATTGCTGTAGTTCTTTAAAGTTTATTTTCATCCTACTGTTGCAACATGAATAAGAGCACGTTCAGTTTTCTTTTCATTAAATATTTACTCCTTCATTTAAAAAAACATAATAAAAAGCATGTGAAATTATTAATTAATAATTTATTGAATGAATTAATTAATAGATAAATTAATAAGTAAATAAATAAAGAAAATAATTAGATGAATAAATCAATAGATAAATTAAGAGGTAAAAATTTAAATAAATAAATAAATAAATAATTTAATGAATTAATAAATAAATTGTTAGATGAATAAATTGATAAATAAATTGAATAATTATTTAATCAATTAATAAATAAATTATGACATGAATAAATTAATTGATAAATTAATAAGTTAATAAATAAATAAACATTTGTTGATCAAGATGACTTTAATCAAGATGTGTTAAGGCTATCTTGATCCATTCTTGATCAAGACGGCCTTAATCAAGATGTGTTAAGGCTATCTTGATCCATTCTTGATCAAGACAGCCTTAATCAAGATGTGTTAAGGCTATCTTATGTGTTAAGGCTATTTAAACAACTGCATCTATCTTCCTAGTTATTTGTTATGATTATAAATGCATTTAAATTTTCATAAAGTCATTTTTTATATTAACAAATAGGTACAAAAAACGTTGCAATCTAAAAAAAGACAATTACTAGTACAATTACTGTTGAACGAATTATTTGAACGATTGCATCTTTCTTCTTATCCATTTGTTAATAATATGGTAATCCATATGTTAATCTTAATAAATGTATTTAATAGTTGTATAATAGTTATTAATTAATTAATGTTATCAATAAACAATGACACTTTTTATTATTTTATCTATGGTTTTTTATATAATTACTTTTTTTTCTCTGTATATATTTATATGGAGACTGATCATATAAAGGTTCAAAATAAAAAAAAATTAAATAAATTCAATTAAATGAATAAGAGGTAGCTAAGGAAAAGGAAAATTCCCTCTCACAGATTTTGATCAAAGTGGGCCTATTTTTTAAGTGAAATAAAGATCTATTTTATCGAATTTTTCTTGTAATTTTCTATCACGTTTTAACTGAGATAATTAGTGTCAAAGTTGACAACAATTTAGCTTTTTAACACACAAGCATAGGGAGTACCGGAACGTTTTCCTTTCTATTGAAAAAACGCTCGCACAGAAAATATTAATTTTACTACAGCTTATACTTCTTTAAATTATGAAAATTATAAAAAAAAAATTATCAATTTCTATCACGAATTGTAAATGTTATTAATTAAATCATACAAAAATTATCACTCATCGGTTGTCGAACATGGCGCACGAAATGTAAACATGGCAACAGTGATCTTTCTTCTCTATTTTTTTTGGTCTGTTTCATTTATTGCAACCACACACACACACACTTACCAGTCCAAGTAGTTTATATGCGAATATGTCTGTATAGGTATATTTGAATAATTGATAATTAATATTGTATTTCTAAGTATTAAAAAAATATATTTTATGTTATATTTTTATAGTTTTTAATATATATATATTTATTATTCGTATTGGTATAGAAATTATTGATTATATCAATTTTTTTGGTTTTAATCATTTAGGTTTATTAATATTATTACTATCAGAAGTACCGTCTTGAACTTATCACGTATCATAACATTTGAAAAATATTGAATAAAATTTTACGGCGTTTCACGATCAAAAATTTTATTTCTAAAGTGGTATTAGTGTTCGTAAATACAGGCCGCCCACACTCATACAACTAAAAACGCGACAGTAAAGTACAAAAATCTATGACAATGGAGGGTGCTCATTTTTTTTCTAAACTATGAGTGTAAGGGAGCCCTTTTAAACCCAAAGAGTCGTCCTCCCTTGCAATTTACATTCAGCCTTAATTTCTTGTATAAAAAGTTTACATTTAATATTAATTCAATCAAAGTTACATCATGAGTCCAAGTTGTAAAGGCAATTACTTTTTGAGTTTCTAAATCACAATAAAACGACGGTTTAAGCAGTTATCATCTGCTAATTTTACTTTGCATAACATAAAAAAAAAATATGTTATTAAATATTAAATATTAAACATAGAAAAAAAATAAAATAAAATATTCAATAATTTGTTTTAAACAATATACTCAATAAAAATTGTAGGGAAATATAAAACTTTTCAGAAAAGAAACTTTTAGTTAATATGATAAAGGTCGTTCTCCCTTAAACAAAAAAAGTGAAATATATCCAAAATCCAAAAAATAAATTTTTGTGCAAACTTGTAAAAGTTCCTTATTTCTATTTATTTAATCGTTTAAATCAGAACTTCGATTTTCGATGAAAAAAAAAAATAAAATAAAATAAGTTAGAAAAAAGTTGTAAAATAATTTACACACATCAAAGTTTACGAGAAACGAATAAAAAAAAGATTTTTACGTTTTATGATTATTACACATACAAATTTTAACGCCGCGGTTTTCTTTACAATTACAATTTTAGGTTTTTCAGACGACAATAACCAATCTGCAAAAGTTAAACAAATAACTAAACGACGTTATTTTTTCAAATGAAAAAAATACTAATAAAGTTCAGTTATTAATGGAAATTCTTTTTCATCTATATGTTCTTAAGGCCCTTGTCGACTAGCATAGTTTTTCAACAAAGTTCTATGCCATAGCACTTTGGTCACTATATATCACCAAAAACTCACTAAAAAATGGCCGCTGAGGACTATGCTGGAAAAATGCTGCGTGCAGCATTTTGAGCATAGTTCTGCTAACTTCACACTCGTTTTTTTAGATGCAGCCAACTTTGAGAAAAAAAAAAAAAGCGGCATTTATAGCTCTTTTTGTTGTTCTTTGTTTACAGTTGTTTACAGTCTACATTAATATTTTCTTAAGATTATATTTTTAAGATTGATTGACTGTCAGAATATCGTATTGTCATTTGTCAACAAGAGTAAACAAATAAAAAAGGTTATGCGTTTAATTATTTTTTGTTGTGATTTTACGAATGTTGGTAGAGCTGGAATCATTTCAATAAACGATTATAACGCCGCCCAATAGCCGTCATGGCTGAACTATTTCTACCCAAGCGCCATGCCATAGAACTTTTTAGAAAAACTATGCTAGTCGACAAGGGCCTTTATATCGTCCTTACTTTGCAGTCATCAAAACACATTGAGAAGATTGGTGGCTAACCTAAGTCTAGTATACTGTTTGTATAATTATTATTTAATACCATGAGATTCCTACTAGTTGTTACACAACAGACGAATTCCTACTAGTTTTCCATGCTTTTTATGAGTTTTTAACAGTTTTGGCATTATTCTAGGGTAAAAGAAGTAATTTAATGATTTTTAATTTCTTCAACTACCTAAAGATTTTAATTTCCAACAATCTATGTCATTTCCGAAAAAATCGTTGATATTAAAGCCCTCAAAAAGTGTCTATAGCCACAAATAAGTAGGAATATACATATAAACGATCATGCCAACGGTTTTTAGGCCAGAATCTAAAATGAAATATTTTTAAACATGCCAGTCGGTCCAAACTACTAGCAGTCCTAAGCCTGGGTCAAATGTGAAGGGAAATATTTTATTTTTGAATAAATTTATTATTATTTTGATAAGAGCTTGGAGTCCAATATTTAACAAACTAAATATTAAATATTTAACAAGAAAGAAACCATTACACCTGATGCAACCAGTGATTCCTCATCTGTCTGTCAACCTAAATTTGTAATTGTAAAGAGAACCGCGGCGTTAAAGTTTGTTTGTGTAATAATCATAAAACGTAAAAATCATTTTTTATTCGTTTTTCGTGAACTATGATGTGTGTAAATTATTTTACAACTTTTGTCTAACTTATTTTATTTTATTTTTTTTTTCATCGAAAATCGAAGTTTTGATTTAAACGATTAAATAAATAAAAATAAGGAACTTTAACGAGTTTGTTTTCCACAAAAATTTATTTTTTGATTTTGGATTTATATCATTTTATTAACTTTTCAATTTGACAAAATTGAATAATTAATATTTACAAAGAAAAATAAATATTCACATTAATATCATACTGAAATATCTGCAGTAAATGTAAAAAAAATATACATGCATATTTATAGTAAACATATGAATTGAGCGAATACGTATAATATATAAATATGTATGCATATAAAATTACGCATATATATGTTTGTGTATATATAATATATTATATGCATTATCTATATACAAACATTTTATATATGTTTAAATAGCTATGTTTATCTATGTATATGTTTTGTTTACATGGATAATTGAAATGTGTATAAATATTTTCAATTTCTAATATTATTTATATTATTTGCTTGTTTTAAAGTCGGAAGTAAAGATAATTTCCCGTTATTATATTTTTGATTTTTTGGGCCTGAATGAAAGCCTGAATAATTATCTATTTTGATGAATTTTTTCAAAATTTAATTGGGTTTCGTTTTTTGGATAATTAATATCAAAGTTGACGACTTTAACACACAGGGATAGAGATGGTACACACATTTACGCTTGTAGCTCAAACAATATATTGAAATCGCTAATTTTTCTATCATTTTATACTTTTTTTTAATACGAATTTTTTAAGCCTATATAGAACCTTTTGTTCTGTGCATTTCGATAGATATTTAAGTTTTGGTGCTCAAATTTTTCTTAATTACAATGCTCATAGCTGTCATCACAATTCTATCCGACAACCCTGTTGTTTACTCTCTGACTTATTCGTCGTGCTGTCTCATATTCTTCCAAGCACACAACTCAGTATACGTGATTGCAACGTTTCACGATCATTTTTTTTTCGATTACGGTAGTATGCGTCTATATGGATAGAGAAAATTCCACACCACGAACGATAATTTAACAGTATAGCAAATAGATTTGGGATGTTGGGGCACTAAGTATATATTTTTCAAGTATAGGTAGATAGACGCCTTCTTGGACCTAAATTTGGTTCACCTTTGGTTTTTACTTTCGACCTTAAATTACTTTTTGATTTTATTTCATGAAATTACAAATTTATGTATACATATATTTATATCATGGAGTTTAACAAGGAGAGTAATCTGTGACGTCACACAATGTATTAGGATAGGGAGCTGTTGAGGATGACTGAATGGAGCAATTTAGTATCATTATCGGCCATTGACGGCGCTAGTCTTGGTAGGTACCGAAGTCAAAATCACATGTTTTTTTGTTTACTACTTATTTTTGTGTCAAGATAATTATTTATGAGTAAACAAATAGCTAAAAAAAAAGATGGACTCAAAAAACGACAATTTATTAAACAATTTCTGCTGGATAAAATATCTTTTTTGCTGCATCTATTTTCTTAGCTATTTTTTCTCTAAATTTTGAATAAATAAAAGTATGTAAATTATTTTTAAATAGACAAATAGCTAAAGAATGAGATGGACCCAAAAAAAAAAATAATTTATTAAATACTTATTGCTGGGTAAAATATTAAAAAGAAAAAATAGGGTGCAATTATTTATTTAAAAAATAAAAAAAAATATACCTAAGAAAATAGATGTACTCAAAAAATATTTTACTCAGCAATAATTATTTAATAAATTGTCTTTTTTTGAGTTAATCTCATTCCGTATAGCTAATTGCTTATTTAAAAATAATTTTCAGGCATTCATTAATTAGATGCATCCATAGACAAATTTACACAAAAAAATACTTTAACTGAGCCACACAATAATAAAAATATATGACCTTGACTTCGGTACCTACCAAGACTAGCGCCATCAGTGGCCAATAATGTTACTAAATTGCTCCATTTCCTCATCCTCAGTAAATTTCGAGCGATTATTTTCCTTATAGATCTCCATGATTTATATATACGATGAAGATATGCACTTATTATAAGATATGCACTTATTCTTTGTATAACTATTTAGATGAAAACTGCATTACCGACCGTCGTATGTATATATGAATGAAGTATAGATGTCGTATAGTAGGGTTTCCAATTTTTTCCTTAAGGGTGAACCATCTTTATAAATTAGAGGGTTGGAATATAATTTACATTTGATTCTCAGACCTAAGAAAAAGCCATGGAAAATTTTAAGGGAATTGGTTAAGCGGTTTCGGAGGAGTTTGGCGACAAACACCGGGACACGAGATTTTTATATAATAGATATATATATATATATATATATAAATATATATATACACAAATATATACATGCGTATTTCTTTATTTATCAATATTTATATAATATACATATCGTTCAATTCATATGTTGACTATATATGGCCCATTCTAAGCATTTTCACGGGGTTTGCGGCCTGACCCCCTGCGATTTTGTTCATTTTTTAATATGTTGTAGATTTTGGCATTAAAAAAGACACGTATTTTTTTTTTTTTGCAATTTTTGAGGGCGCCACTATCGAATTTCACTCCAATTTCAAGATATCTCAAAAAGCCCCTTTTTTATTTTTCTGAATTTTTGATCATAAATTCGAGGACGCAAAACAAGTATTTTAAGCCCTTGTAGAAAGTGGGCACTCAATGCGAAGTATTTTTTTTCGATTTTTGAAATTTTGAAAAAATGATAAAAAACAAATTTTTTTTTCCAAAATTTTTTTTTTTTTTTTTCAGAATTAAAAAAAAAAAAGAAATCGAAATTTACTCTTATGAAATTTCCAATTTCTTCTTAGTTTTCCAGAAAAAACCATTTAACAGACCGAAAGTTGAAAAAAAATTTTTTTTTTTTAAATTTCAAAAATCGAAAAAAAATACTTCGCATTGAGTGCCCACTTTCTACAAGGGCTTAAAATACTTGTTTTGCGTCCTCGAATTTATGATCAAAAATTCAGAAAAATAAAAAAGGGGCTTTTTGAGATATCTTGAAATTGGAGTGAAATTCGATAGTGGCGCCCTCAAAAATTGCAAAAAAAAAAATACGTGTCTTTTTTAATGCCAAAATCTACAATATATTAAAAAATGAACAAAATCGCAGGGGGTCAGGCCGCAAACCCCGTGAAAATGCTTAGAATGGGACATATACATGTGTATTTTTTTTACATTTACTGCGGATATTTCAGTATAATATTGATGTGAATATCTATTTTCCTCTCTAAATATTAATAATTTAATTTTGTCAAATAGAAAAAATGATAAAATAAAATAAATTAAGTCAAGTGCTACGTAAAACTTATAGTGTTTTGTAGGATATTTTATATCGAAATAAAACGTCTTCAAATTTTTAAAATTGTGTTTTGAAAGAATTTGTATGATGAATTTCATAAAAAATAAAAAAAATATTATTACTTTTTTTTGAATACTATTTGAGTATAATTATAATTCAAAATTATTTACATCCTAAGTTTTGTCGTTCATTTACAGAGTAATTCGAATAAAGCCAAAAAATTGAAAATTGAATATTACTATTTCAATAAAAAAATTATTATATGACCGAGGAATCGGTCACAATAATTCAAATAAGGCCTATAAAAAGAAAATAATTCATGACCATTTTTACCTACATTTCGTTGAATAGAAAAAAATTGATAAGCCGAAGTAGAACAAACACACTGCTAGAATAAAAACAAAAAGTTTATATTGTAGCCCAAAATTTTTGCTTGATATTGTACAAATTTCAGCCAACTGTGACCAAGTCGTATTCGGATAAAAATACGAAATATATATCTGCATGTGTGTGATCTGTAAATATACAAATATCGAGCGGCGCGAGACGCATGATTGACACTCGGATACACTCGGCTTCACGTTCATGTCAAATATTAATGATTTTTATGAACTTTGATTAACAATATCTCTGAACTGTGATGGGACAAAAATATAATTATTTTTTAAAATTATCTAGACAAAATCAATTTTATCATACTAATCTTTTATCAAATCGGTAAACTCAGTTTTTTTGTTAGAATAAAAAATGTACAAGAAAAACAAATATTAAATTAGATTTCCTATACATGCAATGTTAAATCGTTTGAAAAGTTCAGGTGCTTATAATTAATCAAATTTAAAACTAGATAGGACATAATTACAAAATTATGATCATTAGATGTAGGGAACTTCCAAGATTTATCTATCAAAATATTGAGAAATCGGTAAATAGACTATTCGACGGAGATACTCCCTTAAAATTGTTTCCGGTTAATTGAATCGTCACTCAATTTTGTTATTTGGCTTATTTTTTGAATGAAATGAATATCTATAATTCCAATTCTGACGTGGATTTTTTAAGATATTAAATGACAAAGTTGACATTTCTATTTTTAGAAAGTCCGTTCGCCACTAATTTCTTAAAATTATTATGAAATTGTAGTAGAAATTTTTAAATAAAGGTTACAAAATAAACTTAGTCGTATACGAGCCCTCTAAACGTAAATAATAGTACTTCTCTGTCTTTTGGAAGCAACCTCAATAGAATTGAACTATGTATCCATTTTTTATCGTTAAAATTTTGAAAATTTTCGGAATTTTATCATTGATTTATATCCAAAATTAAAAAATTATAATGATAAATGTCTTGGTAATTTGCGTAGATTTTTGTTTTTAAGTTTTAAAAATTTCAAAATGTTAAGAATATCCTCAATATAATAATGTTAACTGTCATGAGAAAAGTATTTTAGAAAAAAAAATTATTTTCAAAAAAGGTAGGTAAGTGGGTAGGTTGAATTTAGAAATAAACGGGCTGGAAACACCCTCAAAAAAGGGGTGATAACTTCTAAAAAAAAATTCAGGCTTCTGATTTTATCTCGATGACGTAGAAAAAAAAATTGAAAGTATAATTCTGAAAAGTCAAGGGAACAGATCTTAGCATTTTAGTCGTTTCGCCGCAAAATCAAAATTTATAATAGATATATTTCAATATTTGGTAGCTAAGAAAATAAATGTTCTTTATTTAATCATTTGGAGAATAAACCATTTATGGTGGCCACTACCTCCAGCTACCTGGTGCACTAGGTGTGTAGGAGACCTGGAGATGATTCTGTAAGGCCTTGCGGGGCATGAATCTCTCGATCTCGGTGGACGGAAGGTTAAGCAAGGGATTTAACCTGAAGTCAAGGATGTTCTCGGTGATGATGTCTAGCCCGTGAAGGACATCATCACGTTCCCGTGTCTTATACAAAATACGTAAGTATGATGTATGACAAGCTCTCGTTGTTATCGACAGTACTTGGTGGACCGCGCCCCTCTACCATTTCTTACTGAGTTAGGCCGCTACCGAATGGTCATTTATTGACCGTTGCTCCCGTCATAAATTCCCCGGTTGTTGGTTGCCGATAGAATCAGCTGGCTTCCACCTGACGGTAACAGAGGAGGTTGGTGAGAAATCCTCGTTGTTACCTTTCAAGTCAAAGCTATTTTTGGTGGTGATTCAGAGCAATCTGAATCGCTCTCGTTTGGCGAGACCAATTCAGTAATGGATTGGACTCAGGACGACGAACCAGGGGTTGAGAATGTGTCTCCTCCTGGAACTGATGTCCAGCCAAAAACAGCCGGATCGCTGCCCGAAAGTGGACTCAGTGTTGATCTGGGAAAACCGACGGAGGAGACACTTGAGGCCGTGATGCGGGATGTTCAGTCTTGGACAACGAAGGAATTAATTCCTCCCTTTCCTGCATCACCAATCAAGCCGATCCAGCAGTTCGATACGGTTGAAGTGTCAGCTTCTGCTGACACACAGGGGGTATCCCCAGTCAAATCAATTTTTGACCCGGAATACTCCGTTCACGAGGAGACCGATAGGTCTTCTGTTCTCGAGACAGAGGAAACTCCGTCTGTTACCGTGATGGTGGAAACACCATCAGTTACCGTGGTACCCAGTACCGCTCCCGGGGGAAGCTGTTCAAAGCCCGTGGAGATGGACCAGGAAGTTGCTCGGGCTATGAGAAGACGTTCCGTCACCTCATATAGGAGCACTTCATCGGCAAGTTCTGTTCCGCCGAGTCCAAGTGGAGGCTACTCCCCATTTGGATTCGAAGGTCAGCAGGCCGATTCCATCATTCACGCTCTTCAAAGCGACCCTGGCCTGTGGTTGAAGGTCCAAGAGGCGATGAAACGTGGTCGGGAGGACGACGTGGCTAACACCACAGCCAAGAAGAGCCATCTTGATGAGGTTGAATCATCAAGTGGTTCAGAGGCAAGTCGGACGATCGATCCACGTGATCCACGGACTCCATCACCCGGTATCTCTGGAACCTTGGATCTGGAGATACTAAGTTTTGGAGGAAGTAGGCGCTATACGCAGGAGGAACATCATCGGAGGATGATAAAAGCTACCCAAGCTCCACCACCTCCTGCAGTTGGACCACTCGACGCTCCCGAAACCAGCTTTGGTAGCCAGCCAATACGTGAGGCGTCAGTTGTAAGAATAGTGAAGGAATTCTTATGCTACAACTGTCGCGCTCCTGGACATCGCTACGCTGCTTGTCCACTACCTCCTGTAGTTGGTGGATTTTGCAAACGTTGCGGTAGAAGGGGGGTCACCCTGAGGACTTGTCCCAAGTGCCAGGATGGCTGGAAGGCCGAAGGACCGTACGTGGCCGCATTGGGCGCCAACGTACAACGTTCAACAGCCACCCAGTCGGAGGTCAAGGCCAAGCCCAAAAGGAAGAGGCAACCAAGGAAGAAGAAGAAGAATAATAATAAAGATTGAATAAAGATTTATTATTTATTTTTCTAAACTACTTGTTCCCGTGTACTTAATTCACCCGTCATCTTTTCAGGTTAGAGTTAAGTCGTTCTCGTCTTTGTGTTTTCGGAATGGATTCTTATCCATTCGCTCTCGTTCAAGCTCACGGAGGGACTCGGATCCAATATTGGTCGTCTTTGTCTCTCGTTCCCGTCGATCATCCGATCGAATCCGCCAATGTACGGAGGGTCTCACCCAATACATTGTCTCTGAAAAGAGAAGGCTAGCATCTTTCACTGGAAAGATGCAAGCACGGCATCTGTCCCCAAGAAAGGGATAAGGTGCGATCACGGCGTCTGTTCTGTTTTAAAGAATAAGATGCGTTCTCGGTATCTATCTCATGAGGGAGACAAGATACGATCTCGGCGTCTGCCCCATGAGGGGAAAAGATGCGATCTCGGACATCATACCCCTCTCAGGGAATGATGCGCTATCGGGCAATCCGCAACATGGAGTAGGGATCAGAACTCTCACTACTCCAAGTGGGGTATAAAAGGCCGATCTCGAGCAACGAAAGTCACAGTTTTATGACTGCAGTGATCTCGATCACAGCTCATTAAAAACTAACTCTCGTTGGAATTATGGCTGATGAAAGTAAGCCTGGTACTTCTGGCCAGAAACCAGAAGACGCTCCCGAGGTAGTTCGATACTTCCATTAGCAATAATTATCAAATTTGCATCACATCAAATTGATGAAATCTGGGAGAAATTATCGGAAAAACAGCAGATGAATCCTTCAATTTTTGGATTAAGAAAATGCAAACAACACCCTTTGCAAAGTAACTCAAATAAAGATAGCGATGAATGTGGTCTATTTCTTCATGTTGCTATAAAAGATTGTTCAAAATGTAAAGGAATAAATAATGAACAGTTTTGTTAATTTAAGATAAATAAATAAATACTTTTAAAATAATAAAAACTCTTCTTTTTAATTTTTTCAATGTAGTATAGTAAATAAGTTGAACCTAGGAAAATTTCATAAATTCTATATTTTAAGAGAAGATAAAACATGATGAAACAAGTTAAAACTTTGGAATGTGTTTTGAGAAAAACTTTATCTTCATCAGGAGATTTTTCAATTATTTCTTTTATGAATAAAAATACAATAGGAATCAATCTTTTTAGAACAAGTTTAGACTTGAATGGATTATTTTTCTTTTGTTATATTTTTTCACAAAAGAATATTTGTTTAAACAGTAGGGAACAAATTTTGAGAATTGGAAAATATTAAAATCCTAACCTAACCAACCACAGTGTTTCCTTTCTATTTGGATAGCTATTCAACCAATGAAAAATCAGTAACATAATAGTGGGGGAAGAATGTTTTAGTATAAAGACCAATGTTTTCCAAGTCTATCATCAAAAAAAGTTTTCTTTAAAAAGACTGAAGGAGCTCTTTAGCAGTGAAACTAAGAATCTTCCTTATTAAGTTAATAAGTAAAGTTAACGATGTCAACTAGTAATCTTCTCTTAGCACACACAACTGGACTTATCGAGTCACAAACAAAGATCTTGAATGTTGGATTCGGAAAAGAGAATGATATAACTATTCAAATTTGTGATAATATTTCAAAAAAAGAAGTTTTATTCCAAATAGATACATGGGAAATTTTTATACATAAATCTAAATTCATATCATCAGGTTAGTTATAACTTCAATAGTAATACATGATGGATCTATGCAAACAACATAAACTAAAACTCGAGGACATTATCGAAAAAATTATCAACTTCTTGAACTGAACCTGAATCAAATCCAGCTTAATTCTACTATTACTTCAATACGTAGAGATATTACTAAATTTAACTCATCAATAAAAAATTTGTCAGCCACTCATCGGAGATTGACACAAACGAGGTGCTGGTGTTTCTATGGTTCAAAATGATTTATCAAACAATTCTAATGGAAATTACGTTGAATGGCAAGACTTGGAAAATGCATTTAAGAATAGAATGAAAACAAGTGTTATAGTGAACTTAAAACATAAAAATTTAAAAAAATTCATGACTGATGCTAAAAAAATGTTGATTGATAACATATCACATATTTTGCAAGATAAAAATGCATTGAAAGTGAATACAGTTTTAGCTTTAAACTATGAAATTCAGAAACAAAATATAAAAAGCATAGAAGTTGAAACAAAATATTTCAGTAAAGGTAGTTTTGAAGTTCTACAATCATCAGATTTGAATCAATTATTTAATGATAATTTTGAACGTTTGTTAGATGATGTTGAAGAGACAGAGATGAAAGGATCTGGTTGGTCATTACTTGAAATTTTACATCTTGAAGTACAGGTTAATGATTATACACCATTACGTGGTGGTAATTCATCGTTTGTCGACTTGCCATTATGGATCCAAAAAACTTATTCAGTTGTGAACATACAAAATTCAGATAATTTTTGTTTTATTTGGTCTGTTTTAGCATGTTTATATAAAGTATCTATCAACAGTAACAGAGTTAGTAATTATACAGAAGATGTTATAAAATTAAATTGTGATGGAATAACTTTTCCATTAACGTGGGAAAAAATAAAAGTTTTTGAAAAACAAAATAAATTAAAAATTAATATTTATGGAGTTGAAAATAATGATGATAATGATGATGATGATGATGATGATAAAGAAAAAAATGAAAGAAAAAAACGTAGAAAAGAAAGAATCGTACCATATTACATTAGTAAAAATGAATCTGATAATGAAACAATACATTTATTAATGATTAAAAGAGATACTAAAACAGAAAAAAATATTGATGATAATGATGAAAAAAAGCAAAAAAATGTCATATTTGTGAAAAAACTTTCATGAACGATGATGTTAAAGTACGTGATCATTGTCATTTTACATCAAAATTCAGAGGTGCTGCACATCAATTATGTAATATAAATTATCAAAATTCATGTATAATTCCAGTAGTATTTCATAATCTCACAGGTTATGATGCGCATTTTATAGTAAAAAATTGAAAAGTCAGTTCCCAAGTAAAATTGATATACTTGGAATTAATAAAGAAAGATATATTTCATTTACAAAACATGTCAAAGGAACCAGAATAAAATTTAGATTCATAGATTCATATAGATTTATGGCAAGTTCAATAGATTCATTATCAAATAATTTAGATAATAAAAAAAAAAATATAACAAAAAGTTTGTGTCAAAATAATGAAGAATTTGAATTGATAACTAAAAAAGGAGTTTTTCCATATGATTATCTCGATGGATGGGAAAAATTTATTGATACAGCACTTCCATTAAAAAATCAATTTTATTCACTATTAAATGAAGAGAATATTTCAGATGAAGATAAAAACACTTGGTGAATATTCTGATTTATATTTACGTACAGATGTAGCACTTTTAGCTGATGTTTTTGAGAGTTTTAGAGCTGCTTGTTTAAAAACTTATAAACTAGATCCAGCACATTATTATACATTACCTGGACTTAGTTTTAGTGCAATGTTAAGATATACTAGAATTGAATTAGAATTATTAACCGATCCTGAAATGATGTTGTTTGTTTAACAAGGTATAAGAGGTGGTTTTTCACAAGTATCAAATCGATATGGAAAAGCAAATAATCAATATATGGGAAATGAATATAATCCTGAAGAAGAAGAGTCATTTTTGATGTACTTCGATTTAAATAATATGTATGGAGCTGCGATGCGGGAATGCCTGCCAACTCGTAAATTTGAATGGATTGATAACTTTGATATATCAATATTAAATTCAATTGATGATAATTCAAAATGTGGATATATTCTTGAAGTTGATATAGATTATCCTGCACATTCACATCATTATCATAAAGATTTTCCACTAGCACCAGTACATGAAAAACCACCTCTAGAAACCAGTAAAACACCAAAATTATTAGCAACGTTGATAATAAAAAAAATTATGTCGTTCATTATAGAAATTTAAAACAGTATACTTCTTTATAATACTTTTTTTATTTGGTGATTTCATGAATAATAATTCCATTAATCCAGGTGTTATTTTGTATGATGTATTCAAAATATTTATTTCGTCATCCTCACCGAAGGATATCGTAGCATTTCCTATTTTTTAGTCTGATTTTACTTTTTTTACTCCATAATCTTTATCTCATTGTAAACTATTTATTTTTTCTAAGTATTTGTTTGATAAATCATTGTTTGATTCATCTTGAATAAATGTTTCTTCATTAGCAGTATCATAATCCATATCTTGCTCAAGTGATATAGTATCATCATCATCATAATTTTCAGAGATAACAGAATCAGTTTTTTCATTCATAAATACATCATTATTTATTATTGGTTGTGAGCTGTTTGATGGTAATTGTGCAGTCAATTTTTTTAATGGTTCGACAACAGGTTTAAGATATTCATTTGCAACATCAGCAATATTTTCTTTACCTAATTTTATCATTTGATATTTTTTACGTATAACATCTTGTACTTTTTCAATTTCACTCAAAAACTTAGTTTCATCAATAAGCTCTTGCTTACTGAGAGGCATCTTGATTATATGAAAATTCACAGATAACTAATAAAAATCAACAAATTGTTTTGTTTTTTATAGTTATGAAGCAGTCAAAGTTTTTTCTATATCTTCCTTTATCAATATCTCTATCTGTATCAATACATAAAAAACAAAACTTTTCTTTCCAACAGTTTATGCACATTTTTCGAAATTCACTATATTCCATATCAATATTAACATGATCATGATGTATATGTTTTAAATTAGTATCATCTTGTGGAAAAATAATTAAAAAATTAATATTATCACGTATCAAGTGTTTAGGGATACGAGCATATGACTGACATAAATAAAATGAATCAACAGCTTTATGTCTTCCCATACAAAAAAATGCTTTTATATGATCCTGCTTCTCAGTTGCTACGTCCTCGAAAATAAATAGTGAATTTGGTTTTGTTTCATCAACTGACACAACTTGATCATTATCCGAAAATTTATAATAATTTATTTCTTCAATTGGTTCTAATAATTTTTTTAAATATTGATATTTTGGTTGATATAATGATTTACTATAAATATAAATATTCGCAAAACGTAAACCATTTGGATCAACAATTAAACTCATTAATGCGTTTGTTTTACCACAATTACTTCCTCCAATTATTGCACATCGTATTGTATTCGGTAATAAATCACCATGTCTTTTTTCTATAAAACCATTACCACTTTTTGATGTAATTACATCAAAATTTAAAACTGGTAATTTCAGAGCTTGTTTCTGATATTCCATCTTGATGATTACTAAGCTTAAATCGTATAAATTGCGGTATTTTATAGTTTTACAATCAGTTTATACTCAACTATGATTGAGCATACATGTGGTAAAAAGAAGAAAAAACACCGTGGAAAAGGGATACTTAATAACCTAATAAACAAGCTACCATTTGAACTTCATCTTCCTGGTTACTCATATTGTGGACCAGGAACTAAATTAGAAAAACGTTTAGCTAGAGGTGATCCAGGAATTAATCCATTGGATGCAGCTTGTAAAAATCACGACATTGCTTATTCCAAAAATCGAAACGATATAAAAGCAAGAAACGCAGCAGACAATATTCTAGCTCGTGAAGCAGCTAAACGTATCTTTTCTAAAGACGCAAGTTTAGGTGAAAGAGCTGCAGCTACATTTGTTACTGGTGCTATGAAAGTAAAATCAAAATTCGGTATGGGTTGTGTTAATAAAAAAAAAAATGTTGTAAAAAAACGAAATTATCATCTACAATAAAAAATAAAAAAACAAAAAAGAAAATTGGTGGAAAGTTATTGAAACGTAAAATTCGCACTAACAAGAAAAAGAATAAGAAAAAAATTCAGAAAAGAAAAAAAATATCATTTTCAAAAATAGTTCAAGCAGCAAAACGAGCAATGAAAGGAAAAAATAGTTCATCTATTGCAATAAAATCAGCATTGAAAGGTGCAACAGAAGCAATCAAAACAAACGGTGGTGAAAAAGCTATTACTATACCAAGAGTTTTACCAGTTGCTAAGCATATTGGTGAAGCATTACCGCTTTTAATACCAATTTTCTCAGCTATATCTGCATTAGGTGGTTTAGTTGGTGGAGCTTCTGGTGTTGTTAAAGCTATTAATGCAGTAAAGTCCAGTAAAGATCAATTGAATGAAAATATGAGACATAATAAAATGATGGAATCAATAGCTATTGGAAAAGGACTTTATTTGTCACCTCATAAGAGTGGAATGGGACTTTATCTGTCTCCAAAAAACTTCAATTGATGCTACCACAAAGAGCTCTAACCGACGGTGATATTTTACAATTTGCTAAAAAATTGAAAATTGCTAATTTTCGTGGAGTTTTTATGCGTAATGATATGCCAAAAGATGGACCATGGAAACAAGAGTGTGGAATCATAAATTTAGATGATAAAAAAAATCCTGGAACACATTAGGTAGCATATAAAAGACTTAATCAAAATTTAGCAATATACTTTGATAGTTTTGGCAACTTACAACCACCGAAAGATCTTGTTAGCTATCTTAATGTTGGTAGCATCAATTTTAATTATAAACGATATCAAGATTGGAATTCATATAATTGCGGACATTTATGTCTTGCATTCCTGGCTGATAAACTATAAAAAGAATGAAAATATTTTTTTTTCAACAGTTATTCGATAACCACGGTCATGAATGATACATTAACTTTAACGTTAACTGGTAACTCTTCAGTTTTAGAAACTGATTATTTTCCGCCAATTCAATTATCAAGTGATAAAAATTATTCATTAGCCCATACTTCCTTTTTATCATTCAATTCAATACCAAATATTGATTCTGATAATAACAAAATAAAGTTTACTAATGCAAATAGTGGCATCACAACTATACATACAATACCAACCGGTAGTGATGAAATAGATGATATTGCTCGAGATTTTGAAACATATGGTATTTCATTGACATATAATAAAAATACTTTACATTCATATATTGAAAGTATTAATGAAATTGATTTCACAATAACAAATTCACCAGCATCGTTACTAGGATTTGAATCAAAAAATTTAAAAGCTGATATAAAACATCAATCAGATTTTCCAATCAACATTATAAAGACAAATTCGTTGAGAATAGAGTGCAACATCACCACGGGTGCTTATGTGAATAATCAGAAAGTTTATACAATACATAGTTTTTTTCCATCTGTACCACCAGGTTATAAGATAATTGAAATACCAGCAAATCCAATTTATTTACCAGTTTCGGTGAAAACAATTGATCATTTACAATTAAAAATTGTAGATCAGAAAGGAAGATTAGTAAATTTTCGTGGTGAAACAATAACAATTACCTTACATCTAAAATCATAATATGGGAATTGCATTCAATTTGCATGCTATAAAAAGAAGGACACCAACGTATAAAAACAGCGCATCATGGACATCTCAAGTCAGTCTGAATCAAGCAGTAAAGAAGTTGACACCTCAGAACATAAAATATCTGCAAAGCCTAGGACTGAAAGTAAAAAATTTTGGAACTTCAATTGGATAAATATAACTTGTTTCAACTGTTTCACTCGTCAACATGAGTGATGGAAATATTCTCGATATCAACGCACCTGTTCAATTCAACAATGATATATCTGATTATCAGCTGCACGCACATCAATCATTCGGATCAAATAATTTTGAGAATAATGATGAAATAAGAATATCAATACAAAATCAAGACTTGTTTGTTTTACCATCAAAAAGTTATTTACATATAAGTAGACAATTATCGAAAAAATCAAATAAAGAAAAAGATGAAGATCAAGTTGAACCTGTTATAAAATTGGTGAATAATGCAATATGTTTTTTATTTGATGAAATACGTTATGAATTGAATGGGGTTTTAATTGATAAATCCAGAAATGTCGGTATATCATCCACAATGAAAAATTATTTACCTCTGGATCACAGAATGAATTATGAAAACGAAGGATGGTTAGGACTTCATGAAAATGATATAAAGTTAATAAATGACAATGGATTTTTTGATGTATGTATACCTTTAAAAAGAATTTTTGGTTTTGCTGAAGATTATCAAAAAATAATTGTAAATGTTAAACATGAATTAATTATGGTACGATCACGTTCTGATTCAAATGCACTGCTTTGTGTCGTGGGAAATGCAGCTAGTACTTCACAGTTTGATTTGAAAATTTCAAAAATTGAATGGCTTGTACCATATTTAAAGTTATCAAATAAGAACAAAATTGAGATGATGAAATATATACAAAAAGATCCAACTATCTCTATGGGATTCAGAAGTTGGGATTTATATGAATACCCATTGCTGCCGACAACTACACATCGTATATGGACTGTAAAAACTGCAACTCAACTGGAAAAGCCACGTTATGTTATTCTTGGTTTCCAAACAGATAGAAAAACTGATTGGGATAAAGATATAACATATTTTGATCATTGTAAAATAACAAATGTTAAGCTATATCTAAATTCACAGATTTTCCCTTATGGAAATTTAAATCTTGATATTGAAAAAAATCAATTTTCTATATTATATGATATGTACGCTAATTTCGCTGAGTCTTACTATGGCTCAAAGATAGATTTAATGCCAAAGGCAACTTTTATTACAAAAGCACCATTAATTGTGATTGATTGTAGTAAACAAAATGAGTTTTTAAAGACTGGTGCTGTTGATGTACGTTTAGAATTTGAATCAAAAGATAACTTTCCTCGAGGAACGACTGCATTTTGCTTAATTTTACATGATAAAATAATTGAGTATAGACCAATAAGCGGTTTAGTACATAAGTTGACTTGAATAAAATGTAAATTAAAAATAAGCTTTTTTTAAAAAAATAAATAACACATAAACACTTTAAATTCAGTTTTTGATTTTTTATTTCTCCATTTATATACAGATAAACTAGTTTTAAGGTTTAATTTCTTATTCCATAATATTAATATCATCGTAATTTATTACAGTATCTTCTAATGTTATTTCTTTTCTATTATTTTCACCAGTACAAACAATAGTTAAAACTCCTTTTTCAGCTGCTTCATCCAACTCTTTGAATTCTTGTTCATCACTGTTGAAATGTTCAGCATATTTTTTTGGTAAATACACATAGTATTGACCATCAATTTCAGCTGTTAGTGCTGCACCAAACTTTAATCCAATAAATTTTCTGACTTATGTGGTAAACTGTATTATTTTGTAAATCATTCAAAGATCTACGTTGTTTACCTTTGGAAAGTAATTTTGCTTTAGGAAAACCCATTTTATTCCTAAACAAAAACGCAATAATGTTCAATAATGTTCAAATATTTCGAATATAAAAATCAATATTTTTTTTTGAAGAATTGTATAAACTTACTTGATTTGTTGGTTGCTTTTTAGTTTCACTGCTGAGGAGCTCGTTTAGTTTTGGAAACTTTTTTGATGATAGACTTGGAAACAACAGTCTTTATACTAAAAAATTCTTTCCCCACTATTATGTTACTCCTACCAACTGATTTTTCATTGGTTGAGCAGCAGTAAAAAGTGGAAGGGAGAACATTGTGATTGGTGAATTATATATATTATGGAAGGGATGAAACTTTCTAATTCCGAAAATTTGCACCCTACTGTTTAAACAAGTTCAAACTTGTTTTGAGGGATTAATTTTATTGTATTTTTCATAATGGAAAATCTCACAAATTAAAGAAAGTTTTTCTCAGAATGGTTAATTGATTGAATTCCATTGTTCAAACGAGTTTTAACCTGTTTCATCATGTTTTTAACTTTCCTTAAAATTTATCTAGATCTAATAATCCTTATATTAAACTAAAAATTAAAATTTATATGTATAGACTTTTTTATCATTATTATTTATCAATAAATCCGGTCGTTGTAATAATCCATTCGTGCAAATTGATAAATAAATGTTACCAACGTCTTACAACACCTCTTTTTATATCGTGATATAATTGATCAAAATTAAACATCAATAGTTCAATAAAATATAATTCAAAAGAAAATATTGTAGGCGGTAATAATGAATTTTCTTGAATAGCCGAAGCAACTCCTTGATGATTATCCAAATACAGTCTTTTTCTGTAAATATCGCAAAGTCTTCCAGTTTTGGACGTCTATGTAAGTAACGTACAATAGCATAGTTGTATTGGACTGCAGGTATAGTTTCTAGAATTTTTATACAGTATCTGATCTAGGGTTTTTTATTCATTAATTCTTTCATTGAGTTTTCAAGCAATACTATTTTACTATTTTCCTGCTTGAAAACAAAAGATCTTGTGTTGTGTGAGTGATCAAAAATTATTTCAATATCAATGCATTTAATTGTTGAATATTTTTTTTCTAATTCACTAGTACTTTCAGTAGCCGAAAACCATGATGATATGAATTTAGATTTATGTATAAAAATTTCCCATGTATCTATTAGGAATAAAACTTCTTTTTTTCATCATTATCATCAATATTTTTTTCTGTTTTAGTATCTCTTTTAATCATCAATTAATGTATTGTTTCATTATCAGATTCATTTTTACTAATGTAATATGGTACGATTTTTTCTTTTCTACGTTTTTTTCTTTCATTTTTTTCTTTATTGATTTTGTTGTTGATTTTTAGTTTCACTGCTGAGGAGCTCGTTTATTTTTGGAAATTTTTTTTTTGATCATAGACTTGGAAACAACAATCTTTATACTAAAAAATTCTTCCCCCACTATTATGTTACTCCTACCAACTGATTTTCCATTGGTTGAGCAGCAGCAAAAAGTGGAAGGGAGAACATTGTGATTGGTGAATTATATATATTATGGAAGGGATGAAACTTTCTAATTCCGAAAATTTGCACCCTACTGTTTAAACAAGTTCAAACTTGTTTTGAGGGATTAATTTTATTGTATTTTTTTTTTTTTCATAATGAAAAATCTCACAAATTGAAGAAAGTTTTTCTCAGAATGGTTAATTGATTGAATTCCATTGTTCAAACGAGTTTTAACCTGTTTCATCATGTTTTTAACTTTCCTTAATATTATCCAAATACAGTCTTTTTCTGTAAATATCGCAAAGTCTTCCAGTTTTGGACGTCTATGTAAGTAACGTACAATAGCATAGTTGTATTGGACTGCAGGTATAGTTTCTAGAATTTTTATACAGTATCTGATCTAGGGTCTTTTATTCATTAATTCTTTCATTGAGTTTTCAAGCAATACTATTTTACTATTTTCCTGCTTGAAAACAAAAGATCTTGTGTTGTGTGAGTGATCAAAAATTATTTCAATATCAATGCATTTAATTGTTGAATATTTTTTTTCTAATTCACTAGTACTTTCAGTAGCCGAAAACCATGATGATATGAATTTAGATTTATGTATAAAAATTTCCCATGTATCTATTAGGAATAAAACTTCTTTTTTTCATCATTATCATCAATATTTTTTTCTGTTTTAGTATCTCTTTTAATCATCAATAAATGTATTGTTTCATTATCAGATTCATTTTTACTAATGTAATATGGTACGATTTTTTCTTTTCTACGTTTTTTTCTTTCATTTTTTTCTTTATCATCATCATCATCATCATCATCATTATCATCATTATTTTCAACTCCATAAATATTAATTTTTAATTTATTTTGTTTTTCAAAAACTTTTATTTTTTCCCACGTTAATGGAAAAGTTATTCCATCACAATTTAATTTATTAACATCTTCTGTATAATTACTAACTCTGTTAAAGTTGATAGATACTTTATATAAACATGCTAAAACAGACCAAATAAAACAAAAATTATCTGAATTTTGTATGTTCACAACTGAATAAGTTTTTTGGATCCATAATGGCAAGTCGACAAACGATGAATTACCACCACGTAATGGTGTATAATCATTAACCTGTACTTCAAGATGTAAAATTTCAAGTAATGACCAACCAGATCCTTTCATCTCTGTCTCTTCAACATCATCTAACAAACGTTCAAAATTATCATTAAATAATTGATTCAAATCTGATGATTGTAGAACTTCAAAACTACCTTTACTGAAATATTTTATAATGAATCTATTGAACTTGCCATAAATCTATATGAATCTATGAATCTAAATTTTATTCTGGTTCCTTTGACATGTTTTGTAAATGAAATATATCTTTCTTTATTAATTCCAAGTATATCAATTTTACTTGGGAACTGACTTTTCAATTTTTTACTATAAAATGCGCATCATAACCTGTGAGATTATGAAATACTACTGGAATTATACATGAATTTTGATAATTTATATTACATAATTGATGTGCAGCACCTCTGAATTTTGATGTAAAATGACAATGATCACGTACTTTAACATCATCGTTCATGAAAGTTTTTTCACAAATATGACATTTTTTTGCTTTCAAAAATTGTAATTCTTCATTCAATGATAGTGACATTGGTTTAATATTAACTAATATATTATTTACTGATTGAGCTATTTGTTCGAGCTCAGAAATAAACCATTCAATTGAAGTTTCACCTCGTTGAAGATTGAACTTGGAAATAGAATCATCATAACTACACTTTAAATAATATGCAATACTACTCGGAATGTGTTTTTGACAAATTTGATTTTTTTCGTATTTTTCATTTTGTACTTTTTCCAACAAACATTCTAAATCACTATAAATTATAAATAGTACAGTTAATTGATTTTTATAACTTTTGAATTTTAAAATATTATTTTTTTCAGATGGCAATATCATTGCACTTTTACATTTTTCTTTGCATAATTTTTCATGATTATCACGAGATTGTTGAGAATGAAAATAACATAAACAGCGATCACAAATAATTTTTTTGTTTTTATTTTTAGAAACTTGTGCATAAACTAATTTTGATAAATTTCTTATCCATGCAATATGATATTCTGACAAATTTTTTTGCAACTTATCATCATCATCACCTTCATTATCATCATAATCATCATCATCATCATCATCATTATCATCAATATTTTTTTCTGTTTTAGTATCTCTTTTAATCATTAATAAATGTATTGTTTCATTATCAGATTCATTTTTACTAATGTAATATGGTACGATTCTTTCTTTTCTACGTTTTTTTCTTTCATTTTTTTCTTTATCATCATCATCATCATCATCATTATCATCATTATTTTCAACTCCATAAATATTAATTTTTAATTTATTTTGTTTTTCAAAAACTTTTATTTTTTCCCACGTTAATGGAAAAGTTATTCCATCACAATTTAATTTTATAACATCTTCTGTATAATTACTAACTCTGTTACTGTTGATAGATACTTTATATAAACATGCTAAAACAGACCAAATAAAACAAAAATTATCTGAATTTTGTATGTTCACAACTGAATAAGTTTTTTGGATCCATAATGGCAAGTCGACAAACGATGAATTACCACCACGTAATGGTGTATAATCATTAACCTGTACTTCAAGATGTAAAATTTCAAGTAATGACCAACCAGATCCTTTCATCTCTGTCTCTTCAACATCATCTAACAAACGTTCAAAATTATCATTAAATAATTGATTCAAATCTGATGATTGTAGAACTTCAAAACTACCTTTACTGAAATATTTTGTTTCAACTTCTATGCTTTTTATATTTTGTTTCTGAATTTCATAGTTTAAAGCTAAAACTGTATTCACTTTCAATGCATTTTTATCTTGCAAAATATGTGATATGTTATCAATCAACATTTTTTTAGCATCAGTCATGAATTTTTTTAAATTTTTATGTTTTAAGTTCACTATAACACTTGTTTTCATTCTATTCTTCAGAAGAAGCTCCCCCCCCCCCCCGCGAATGAGACCTCGAATAATACCACGAAATAACCCCTCCTCTCCCCGCGAATCACACCCCGTGACCCCCCGCTGACCCGCGGATTACACCTCGAATAAGACCACGAATTAAAGACCCCCGCGGTTTTCAAACCGCGAATCAAACCGCGGATTAAACCGCGGCACAGCGGGGGGTCGCGATCCCGGATCCTCACATACACCCTACTTTTTTGTAAACACTTTAATCTCGATAAAGTCGGGCCCAAGTGATTATTTATTTTTAGAGATAAGTTGATTTTAGTTCTACGCTATTTCTATCTTTTCTAATCTTGCGACTTCATAAGGATTGCTTTTGCACAAAGATCCTCGTTCCGTCACGGGTCCTTTTTGCGTATACGATGCCGACGGGGCATTGACTTTTCCCAGGCCTCGATGAGCACTTCTGTGACTGCCTCTGCCATTTCTTCAACGCGAGCAGGGCAGTCAAGTTGAATAACTTCAAATTTAGAGTTCGAAAGCTTACGAAGTGTGCTGTTGAATTCATCCTAGTTGGCCCGACGAAAGTCGAACCTTGTGCAGATAACAGTTGCAGCAATTTGATTCAAAGTCTATGCGGCCCTACGACAACCAGTACCTAACTCGATTTGCGCACATTTCAACCACAGCTTGAGGGTCATCCAACCAGTCAAGAACTCCATTCGAACTTAACCCCAGAATAACCCGATTCTAACCAACAAAAATGAATTGGGTCATGCCGTTAGGGCTGCTTGACAATTTACTAAACTATCAACTTCTTTGAATTCAGAACACAACATCTTTGCTTTTAATATATAACTTTTTGCAGTTATGCCGTTTTTTGGTGCACAAAGAAAGTATTTAAATTCATTGCCGACCCTATCTAACCGCACAACTTTTAAAAACATATCAAATTAGATGTTAGTTTTGTTAAGTAAATTATTATTCGAGAACAAATTTTAGGAAGTTGTATAAAAATTTTTATAGTGTTTCTGAATTATTATTTTGACAATAAACTATACCTACGTTTCTTTTCATTGCCAGATAATCATTGACTCCAGCGAGGAGAACTCGAAAAATTGAATCCTCATGACAAGTATCGATTAAAGTAACTTTTTACCATCATAATTTATTGGTATGATACCAAAATCTGAAGCATTCTTAATGATTAGTAGGCTTTTGTTGTTTTTGTTGTTTGCTTGCGAGTTGTTCTTTCACATATTTTCTGTTTGTTTCTGAATATGAGCCTCCTTTTTTACGGGGTTTATAATTTGCTACTTCAGCCCCCCCCCCCTTTCCTCCCAAATTTACGCATGCAATATCAGCTATTACTTTTGATAAGAATGGAATAGCATCTGAATTACATTTAATGGAAATGCGATCTCCACTTAACCCTTCGTCATGAGATGCTGAAATTAAACAAGCATCAAATGCATGAACAGCATAATCACACATTTATGGCAACCATTCATGACTGGAAAGTCTCCCTTGCTACATGCAGGACAATTCATTGAGATTTATTTTAGTTTTATTTTCAGCAAAATATGTTGTGTCATCTGCTTCAATTCTAATGTCTTTTTTGTCTGAGTCCGTGTTTTTATCAAGTGTTGATAAGTGAGATAAACTATTTTCTACATCATGTTTTTCTTCTTGTTCTTCTTCCAACGTGTGTGCCAAAGCTATGTTCATTCGGCCTTGTAAATAATTGCAGTGCTTTTCCAAGGCTTCATCAACTTGTATTTTTTATGTTAAACGATCTCTGAATACGCAATGCTTCAATTTATTAAATTCACTTTCCACACAAGCA
This sequence comes from Lysiphlebus fabarum, assembly GCA_011426435.1. Lineage (NCBI taxonomy): Eukaryota > Metazoa > Arthropoda > Insecta > Hymenoptera > Braconidae > Lysiphlebus > Lysiphlebus fabarum. The sequence goes on from WSYQ01001443.1 coordinate 93,412, forward strand.
AACTTTTCATTCAGAAAATTAGACCATACAAGATATTGGCTCATTTTTAAAAGAAAATACTTGGGAAAAGCATCACAAATGTAATCATTTGATTCTTCACCGTCATCTTTCTTTGGATTTATCTATTTCTTTATTAACATTTTCATGTATATTGGATGCCGATTGATACCAATTATTATTTGTGATTTTTATAGGTGACTGCGTTTTACTATATGTACTAAGTAAATTTGTATCAGTTATGGACTGCACATCATTTAGTGCTTTATTGGCTTCATCGTTCGATTTCGCTGAAAAGTGAAAAAAATTAATATACATGGATGGTTTTTACTAAGTTAATTTATACAAAACCTTTATTAGTAAATATCTTAGTATTATTACAACATGGTACAAATACTACAGGTATAGCAATAGTCCATGCATTTTTCGTCACGTTCTGCGCAGCCTTATTTTTTTCAACCAATCAACTAGTCGAACTAGCTTTATTTTGATTTTCTTTCTAACATCTATACTCTTCTATAAAAGCCTCTTTCTCTCTAGCATACTGTTTATATTGGTTTTTATGTCAATTTGTGTCAATTTTTTTATATTGTTTATTGGAGCATGTTTAAAGTATAAAAAAAAAAAAAAGAAAGTTTGACAAATAAATTATAACATCATGTTAAATCTACCAATAGATACCAATAAATTTATAAAATAGAAGACGAAAAAATATTTAAAAAATGGCACATCAAGCAAATATATTATATCAATAATTTTATGAAAATTAATTTATATAATATATAATAATAATAGTATATAATATATAATAATAATAGTATATAATATAATAATATTCAAAAATTACTGTTATAAATTATTATTACTGTTACAACGTGAACATATATAAAAACATATGTATTTTATTGGCAATTGATATTGTATTATTCAAATTTTAAATAATTAAATAAATTTATACATATATATTGAACATTAAAATATGATAATTATTAATTTTAAATAATTAATTATTGTAATTTAATTTAATAATAATTAAAAAAAAAAAAAAAACTAAAGAAAAACTACAAAAGTTTTTTTAACAAATTTGAATTATCGTCGGAATTTTTCTGAGACAGATAAAATAGAAACATAATTATTCAAATAATGATTAACATTATAAACAATTTTCGTATTATGCCAGGTACATGTATCGACGTACAACGATCCTAAATTCAAATTAATGAGAATTTTATGTTTTTTTGATATGATAGAAATGAAATAATAATAAATTTGAATGTGCTCTAAAATGTAAAGGCAATAAAATAACAAAAAATATTCAAATAAACTAAATCAAACGGATAGACTAATACAAGTGAAAGCTGAATTGGCAAGAGAGGGTGAAAAGCAATGAAATGTAATCGAATTTCTAATCCACTCAACGATCACAAAAGTTATCGAAAAGATCCTAACAAAAAATACACATCCTAAAGTTGTAAAATTTAAAAAAAACCATGAGAAAAATGAAAATAGATTTTCAGAAAATTTGATCCCTAAATGCATCACCTATCATAAAAATAAGTAACCCAAACGTAAAGTCTCGAAGCTTGGAGAAATCAACAGCTTGGAAATATAAAAAATAGTACACAAGATAGGAATATACGTATACCCTCAAATATGAATTTTATGACCTGACCCAAAAACCCTTACTGGCTTGAAGTGACCGAATATACATGGTCCCACGCAATGCCTATCCTCGAAATCCCGCAAACCGTTGACAGATTTCTTCACTACAATCTGAAAATTCTTGGCTATCTCGTGTATTTTCATAGTGGGGATTATTACTTGACATAGGTATTTGAGCTCCTGGTACAATTTTTCCATCATTTTTAGTATTAACTAAAGATGTTTCAAGATAGAAATTTTTACTCGTTGTCTCATCTCCTTTCACCAAAAAATTGTGAAGACATACATATGCAGAAACAATTGCTTTTGCCGCATCAACGTTTCCACCGATCGGTCTCTAAAAAATTTGCCAACATGCAATATTTGAATATTTGAAATGAATTTTCAATAATCCTTCCGGCTGTTGTAAAATGATAATAAAAGATTTCTTTTTCTAGAATATAAGCCGGAAAAATCTAGATAAGGGTGAAATATGGAGCCAATGAAAAAGCTTGGTCGGCAACGATAACAAATGATGATACTGTTTCTGTTCTTGTGACAGCTTCCGGTGATCGAACTCCCTTAGTGCCGTTTTCAAAACGACGTCCCATAGTTGATCGTGGAAAATCTTCACCATCACTTTGTCGACCATTGCCACCAATATTTACCAGCATAAAACAGTATTTAGCATCACAAATTGCCAAAAAAATAATGCTGTGAAACAAATTGTAGTTGAAATACTTTGAACCACTGTTTGAAGGAGCCTGTTAAAATAAAAATTCAAAGAGTAATTGAATAAAAAAATATTGTCATTATAAAACGTACTTTTATTCTGATATGTGTTCTATCGATAGCACCAATGTATTAAAGAAATTTTAATCTAGACTCAGAGATATCAGCAATTTTGACCTACTCTGCTGTCGTTGGTTCAGGGAGTACAAAAGGCATAAGCTTTATCGCTGAGGGCAAGACAAGTTTTATAAATTGTATTACAAACTGTAGTTTGAGACACTTAATCGTGATAACCAAACAAAGCTTGACTACCACCTCTTGCAAAATGCCTGTGATAAGTAACGAATGATGTTTATTTTTAAGTAGATTTAAAAAATCAAAATAACAAATAACAAACCTAAATGAGTTTAGACGTCTGTCATTTTATTATTTAAATATGAATAATGAATAAATTTAAACTGAATTGAAAAAAGTTTATACCTAAAAGTCATCACTGAGCACTCATTGATTAAAATGCTCCGATAACAGATAATATTTTGTTGACGATGAATACTAGGGCCAATCAAAATCGCAAGAAACTCAAACTAAGCAATACTCATTCGAAAATAATTGGGAAGAATGGCTTGATTTTGGAGTAGGCTCAGACTATCTAGCTCGTGACTGCAGCTCAAAATTTTTTACAGTGTACTATTAATTTCATCAACGTCTACATGTCGAGCTGCCAAAACTGCAACTTTTGTTAAATCGTTATATTGACGATTGTTAATGCGATCTTTGAAAATTGTTCGTACTATATCATCATCTTCAAACGCAACACAATTTTCAGGGGCCAATAAATTATTATCGTTGTCATTTAAAATACCATTACCAACATCTAGTAAATACTTAGCAAATTCTGCTTTTCCTGTTTTCATATTTTCTGTCAATGAGAAAACCTTGAAATTTTTCCATAAATGACTGAACTTGATAGATAAGTTGACCGTTTCACTTCGTGAACCATTGACTTTCACAGGTAGCAATTGTCGAAAATCGCCACCCATAAGCATAATTTTTCCACCGAAAGGTAAATCATTTTTTGTTAAATCTCGATAGGTTCAGTCAGCCAATTCTATGCAATATCTTGGTGCCATTGGAGCTTCGTCACATATTAATATATCATAATCTAGTAATTCTTTTGCTTCTTTGAATTGAGCTCTGAAATTTGAAGTTGAATCATCAAAAATTAGAACTGGCATACTGACAACTTTGTGCATCGTTCTTCCTTGAGGAAGTAATATAGCCGCTATCCCTGTAAAGGCCATTGTAGCAATTTTATATCCTTTACTTTTGAATAGCTGGTAAATAGTGATGTAAACAAATGTTTTCCCAGAATTATCTGGTCCGTCTATGTAAAAACATGTTGTAGGCTGTGTTTCTTCCAAAATAGCAGCATTTGAAATTTCATCGACAATCTGCTTTTGTTTTCCATTCAATTTTGCATATTGTGAAAGACCAATTTGTTCATGATTTTGGAGAGATATTTCTTCGTTATTTTCATCAATATTTCATGGTATGCCCTTGCATAAGATTGAGTTTTACTGTGCCGTTTATGCTTCTAATCTTCTGACAAAGGATCTTTAAAATTTTCCCACAGCTCATTTGGGTTGTTTCGTTGACAGTATATCAATATACGAATAAATAAATGTTGTAACTGTTTGGGCATTATCCATATTTCTCCGTCAGTCATTGCACGGTCCCACTCAGAATTATCTTCAGTAAGGCCCAATGCTACACAGGCACTATAATAAGTATGAACTACATTGTTAACTGTTCTTAAATCTTCAAAGCTTGTTGCTCCTTCTATTGTGAGTAATAACAGTCGAAGATGAAAAAGTTCAATTTGTCATGGACTGATAGAATACATCCTGCCAATGACATTGAAATGTCGTAAACGCTTTTTCCACATGGCTGGACGATTTGGAGTGTTTTTCTGAAATACAAAATACGATGGAATTTCTCCATATGTATACATTCTAGCCTCTGGATCACGTTGATTTGAAGCAAAATAATCCATCAACATAGTTTGTTTTTCTAACGCAGTCTAAATAGTGTCTTCTCTTTCATCAGCAATAGCTACAACTTGTTGATTCGGTAAATGAACTGGTAACCGAATTATAGAGTGACTTTTATGTTGCAGTTCTTTTCCATAAATTCGGTCACATGCTTCAACTGGACTGACATATCGCGTTTCTATATGATTTTTGATTCCATCATGAATAATTGGTTCATTAGTATTGCTTGCAGCATCTGTTACAACTACCGAAGCAAGATCATGGCTTTTATAAATGTATTTGTATGAATATTTCATAGCTTCAATATTTTTTAAGCGTCTAACTCGCTGAAATTCTTGTTCTTCTTCAAGAGTACGTTTAACATGACGGGCAGGCATAATAATAATGTAGATAAAACTAAATAATGTATATAAAATTATTCAACTATTTATAGTTTATTATCAAAAAAAGGAAAAATAATGATGTAATGCTGAAATACATTTGATTGTAGATTTTTTTGTTTTATTATGAAAATTATCTTTGCACTGTTATTTCAATATGATGATGATTGAGATTAGTTTAAGAATGAATTTAATATTACCAATGTATAATCAATTGTATATCTCCAAAGTAAAAATGCAGTATTTTCTGAGCAAAAGTAATAATGTAGTGAAGTTATGTATCGCAATTGTGAGTAAAGGAGAATCAGAATTTTTTTAGCATGAGTAATAATGAATTTCAGTAATTGAGCAGTTGTAAAATGCACTTTAGTAAAAAGCTGAAATAAACCAATTGATCAAAATATCAGAAATTAGTGAAAAAGATATAATTTATGTATATTTATTTTATTCAATAATTCAATCTTCAAAAAATTAAATCAAATATTATAGTTTTAATACAGATATGTTTATATTGTAATATTAATTTGTTCTGGAACTAATTTCTTCCTTCAAAACTTTTGCAAGACTAAAGAATCTCTTGAGGCACCTGAATAAATCATAAAAATCTAATTATAAATGAATCATTGAATTATTAATTATTATTTATTGTTTTCAATACATAATCAATAAAAAAGATTAAATTCAGTAAAACGAAATTTCTTCGTGTAAATTCTCCTTACACCTATGTCTACGATGATAATGACAATTGAATTAATTTTTGTTGAATTAATTCAGTCCTTTCAAGTTTTTGTTAATAAAAAAACCTTTCCAAATACCTGAAAAAATCCAATTATCATAAATAAAAATCATTATTAAATGATACGATCAATCTATTATCTTTTATTATTAATATTTATGAATGAATAATTATTACTTACTCTGAATTTAATCCAGTAAAATAATACTACTTCGTGTAAACACTCCTTGCATCCAGGTTAGGAATTCACAATAATGGATCAAATAAATTAGATCAATTAATCAATTTCTAACTTTTTTTTATTTTAAATATTGTAATACACTATATCTTTAACCAGTACATATATACTGATATAATATTTTGGTTTAATAATATAAAAAATGATAATAATTATATAATTCATCAAATAAAAATAATACTTTAATGACAGCTAGGTGTAATAAAGGTTAATAGACTTGACTTAATATTATATAGGTTAATATACTAAACCTATATAATAATACGCATGCGCATACTTGTTTTACTTCAAAATAACGCTGCCAGATGTCGTGCTTAATCATGATTATGTGGCGCTTGCATCAACAACGCATGCGCACTCACGTTTGTTTACAATATTTGACACATCTTGGCAAGGTTATGTACGTTGGGTTATGTTTTGCAAATACAATAATAACAATAATAAATCAAAGTTTCCATATTTGTGCGTGGCGCTCGCAACAGCGGCGCATGCGCATTGATAGATTCACACACATTCAAAACATACATGTAAAAAATTTAAATCATTATTATTATTCCTTTTTCCTTTTTAATATGTTTTCCTATCCTTTTGTCTTTTCCCCTTTTTAAATTTTCCTTTGTAAAATAAATAAAATAAAAACAATGAATTTTCTGTAACAAAGAAAATAAAGAAAAATTTCAACACAATGTATAATATGTAGCATTTAGTCTAGAATAAAAATTGGTACAATAAACATCTTGCTCCAAACTAAAATCTTTTTGTGATTAAATTAATTTAATTTTCTTTATAAATAAATTAAATAAAAATAACGTAAAGCAACAATAATAAATGTATATATAATTATATTTTATTATTGAATAAATACAATAAAAATAAAATCATTAAATTTGATAGAATTAAAGTAATAATTCGATTTAAATTATTTAGTGATATTCTGGTAAAAAACTTGTGGTACCACGCCACAATTAAAATGAAAGTGTAAGCACTGGCCATTTCTTGTTTATTTTTAATAGTTTTTGATTCAATAAAAAAAAAAGGCCTGGCCCCTTAATTTATTGTATTTTCCTGATCATTTTCTAAAAGCTGAAAAAATTTTACATAGCAAACGTCTTGAAACCTGTTATAGTTCTCTATAAAAACGGCTATAAAAATTTAAACACACCGAAAAATAATTTATTTGGACATTTAAATTTTATCCGAGTTCAAAATTTATCAAAATTTATATGCTCCAAAATCTGATGTGAGCCTATCTATATATTGAATTGTGTATTCTTTTACTTAAAGCAATATGAAAAGTTTATATTTTAACAAAAATAGTGACACTCCTCATAATAATAATGATGAAATATTTTTAATATTCATATGTATTTTTCTTTGTAATTATTTTCAATTTGTTTAGTATATAATGTAAAGGATTGACGAGATTGTTGATTTTATCAATAAAATTGATGTTGTTTCTGATGAATATATAAAACATGTTGTGCTGGCCGTAATTCCAACTACTGAAGAAACATCTCAAAAAAATATATCGTAAAAACAATATTGGGAATCAGAGTTTGTGAAAACACGTCGTCAAGTGATTTATACATCAACTTTACCCCTCTATCCACGGCCAACTAACCTTTGGATCGTTATTTTGGCAATCCAAATTCAGCGGGTACAATTCTCGTGAGAACAGCGCGTCTTCTTTTTACATTAGCTATACTTTGGATAGCTATGATAGCTATTCAAGTACTTGACAAGCTAGTATCGCTGTAGTAGCGATGTAGGAATGCGTATATCTATATACACATGTATATAAATGCACATATATACATAATTTTTGTATATAAATGGACTACTAATTTTTTTTAATTTAAATTTAAAAGCATCTAATAAAAATCATTTATTTTATAATCAAAATTTCGTTAATTTTGTAATTAAAATTAAAAAAAAACTATTGATAATAGTATGTCAAATATTAAATAATTTTTAGTAATTTTTTTCAAAAAAAAAATAAAAAATAAATGAAAATAAAATTATTTTTAATTTTTGATAAATATATAATTTAAATCATGAGATAAGTTAATTTGGTATAATGATAAAAATAAAATACTGGGTGATCTGAAAATAATATAAAAATAAAAATACAAATAAAATTTTTACTTATTTTTTTTAATTGAAACCATAACAAGTATATGCAATACAAAAAGCATATTCACTGTCAAATTTTTGTTTTAACATTTTTAAATTATAATTTTAAATATACAAGTTCTATTTAAATATTGTATTGATATTGGTATTATTGTCATATTATCATTTTAGATTTATAATTTTGTTAAAATTTCTAATATTAAAATCATACTATAGAAGATGCATTGTAGTCATGGTAAAATATATAAATTAAAAAGTTTTTATATTATTGTCTTATTGATGTCTAAATTTTCTACTAAAAATTCATAGGAATAAAAATATATCAGTTAAATGATATTTTTATTTAAATTTCTCCCAATTCAAGCCTTATGAAAGAAACAATATGAAATATAATAATATAAACAAACAAATTACAAACAATACAATAGCATACTTAAGAATGGCAGTATGACTTTATTATTGAAAATTTTTCATTCCTTTTTTGTTACTAATGCCATTGGGTAAGTGTTAATTAAAGTTTTGAAATTAATAACACTCAGTGTTGATGATTCATCAATAACTTTATAAGCATAATAAAGTAAAATAACCAACAACAACTTAAAAATAGAAGTGAAGAATTAGTTAAATACAATTCACCTGTTCAGCCAATACCAGCCATCATTGGAAAATCATTACTGAATATTGAAAAACATTTTGTTATTATAAATAACATAGAATATGCACCAAAATCCACATTAGATGCAATTGACATGACTTTTGAGAGTTTTTACAGTGTTCAACTTGAATATTCGCCAATTTCTAAATACGTTTGGTCATTTATTCAAAAAAGTATTTACAGTATTACTGGAGAGACAGACAGAACTATCTCCTGTCTTGAAAATATTTTAAGCAACATAGGAAACTCATGTTAACGAGTACATATATATGATAGAAAAATTATAATTTATAATATAATTGTTGCTGGTGATATTATATTTAATTTTCGTTCAATATTATATTTAAGATTAAATTATATCAATTTATAATTCAATTATTGCTCGAATATTATAATATTATATTCAATTTTTGTTTAATATTATATTTAAGATTAAATTATATTAATTTATAATTTAATTATTGCTTGAATATGATAATATTATATTAAATTTTCGGCTTTCAATATCTTCGATTTTCAATTATAATAATTTATTCAACAAAATGTTGATAGCATATGACTAGAGAGACCAACAGAAATATATCTTGTCTAGCAAATATATTGAGCAATATATAAAGTGCATCTTTAAAGACACTTACAGAAATATCTTGATTGGTTATTTAATTATTAAATGAGTTACTTTTAAAATTTTAATATAAAATTTTCAAGATGGATCATCGTGCTCTGAATTTTAATTTGAAAAAATAAAAAGATATTTGTAAGAATTCAGTATATTAAATCACGGTTAAAAAAAAATTGGAACAAAAAATATTTGATACTACTCTTCAATTTTATGAGTCATCTAATTCGCCAAGAAAGAAAGTTCAAAACTTTTTACAATGTACGGGAGAACAATTACAACTGTTTTGATTATTTTAATCCAGATTACGAAAGTATAAAAAAATTTACGAAAAGTGGAATTTACATTCCTCCTATAGAATATTTTATTGGTCATAGAAATGAATCTGGTAAACGTACTGCTGATGGTGATTTAAAAGTAACTTTTTCGCAATTGGATTTTTTTTTTTCATTAAGAAAAATTTTTAAACAAATCTTTGAGTTACCAAACGTATTTACTGAGGGTTTTAATTATAAAAAAAAATTGGAAAATGAAACAACTTATATCACAAATTTTATACAAAATAAGTTATAGAAAACATTGACTCAAAATTTCAAATCACAACAAGTTTTACCTTTCTTTCTATATTTTGATGATTATGAATGTAGTAAGGCTCTTGGTAGTCATTCTAATGCAACGAAAATAGCAAGGACATATATTACAATTCCTTGTCTTTGTCCTGAGTATCAATCAACAACTCGTTCAATTCACCATGCTGCAGTTTTTTATTCAAAAGATAGAGAAGAATTTGGTAACCACTATCAAATCCTTAATAGGGATACTTGATCAAATTCTGACCAGGGCTTGATCGAGTAAAATTCACTGCACTTTGTCTTTTTATTTTACATTTTCCTTGATCCGGATAACATCAAGTAAACGCTATCAAATCCTGAATAGGGATACTTGATCACATCCTGACCAGGGCTTGATCCAGGTATTCTATTCAGGATTTGATAATGTTTACTTGATGTTATCCGGATCACAAAAAATATATAAAAAAAAAAATAAAGTGTAGTATTTTTTACTCAATCAAGCCCTGGTCAGGATTTGATCAGGTATCCCTATTCAGGATTTGATAGTGTTTACTTAATGTCATCCGGATCAAGAAAAATGTAAAAAAAAAAAATAAAAAATAAAGTCTAGTATTTTTTACTTGATCAAGCCCTGGTCAGGATTTGATCAAGTATCCCTATTAAGGATTTGATAATGGTTAACTAATGCTATCCGGATCAAGAAAAATGTAAAAAAGAAAATCAGGTTACCCTGATCCGATCCTGATCCGATCCCTATCTGAATTTCTACTCGGGTTGATTGAAAAATTCATTTCAAATGTTTGACATTATATTTCAAATAATTGTTTAAATAATTTAAGTCATTGTTATATATTATTGTTATTTTTTTCGTTATTGTTGTTTTTTAAAATTATTGTACTGTCTAAATATCATTAAATATTTATGAATTTTATAAATTTTAAATATGAAGCGATAATCATTTTGTGCATCAGTTTATAAAGTAAGCTTATGAACACAACAACTGTTGACAATACGTATAGATATACATACATTACAATTTAAAAATAAATCAGACTTACCTTGAAATATTGGTAACAATTTTTCTAGTATTCAATTCTGTAATTTTTCTGATACCCAGTCTGTCATGACACTTAATAATGTGTATATAACAGCATAAACAAATTATCGGTGTTCGTTATGTCAGTTTCAGTAACACTCATCGATTATGTCGAACCTGACGAGCTGGTTAGCCACGCTAGCTATCCAGCCGGCCAGACTAACTAACCGATTGTCTTTTCACTATAGCGGGCCTCAACTCTTATTTCATTAGCAAGTACGTATAGTTAAGGCGACATGCAAGACGATTCTGCATTACCACCTTGAAAATTTCAAACCCAGTTTTCTCGAAAACTAATGAACGGAATTTCTTGAAATTTAAACTGTGAATAAAGGAGACACTACCGAAGAAGCTCAAACTCTTAGTTTTTCGAAATTCGAAAATTTTTTTTTGAGTCTAGAAATTTTGGAAAATTTTCAAACCCAGTTTTCTCGAAAACCACGTGTTGAAAAATTCTAAAAAATTAACTGTATATCTATTTTATGGTTCTCAAGAAGCTCCAACTTTTATTTTTTCAAAATTCGACAAATTAAAAAAAAAAAAAATTTTGGAAAATTTTCAAACCTATTTTTCATGGTACAATGGTACAATGACTATTAAAAAACGTGCTAAAGTTGTTGATTCATTTAATAATCCATCAAGTAATGAATTTATATTTATGCTTAGTACATCAAATAAATCTATTATTTAAATAATATAACATTAAATAAAACGATCGTTTCAATAAACATTCAAATAAAATAAATAAATAAAATAATTATTTCAATAAAAAACTAAAATTTCAATAAACATTTAAATAATGTAACATTATAAATAAATAAAATAGATAAATAAAATTATCATTTCAATAAATACATTTAAATAAAATAAATAAATAAAATAAACATTTAAATAAAAATAACATTACATAAAATAATTATTCAAATAGACATTAAAGGCTGTATCACAATTCTGCGACAAACGTGACGTCACATGAAGTAAACATATATATGTAAACTGTGTCTTTATCTGACAAGATAACCTTAAAGAAAAACGTCATTGGCTCTTGGCAATATTGTCAATATATATTATAATTTATTAATAAAACATTATTATTAAAAAATTCAACATATAAAAAATAGTAATAATATCAATAATAATAATAATAATAATATTAAAATTAATAATAATAGTAATAATAATGAAAAAGTCGACCTAGTTATTTGACGTATACTAAAATGATGAGCAAAAAAAGGTCAGTATTAAAATTTTAAGATTTTTTACAAAAAAATTTTTTTTATAATAATGTGCAAAATGCACAAATAAAATTTTCAATAAAATTGAAAAAAAAGTCAGTAAAATACTGACAATAAAATAAATAAAATAATTGTCATTTGACAATTACAATAAATTGTTTTTTTTTTTTATAATAATAATAATTATAATAATGTGCAAAATGCACAAATAAAATTTTCAATAAAATTGAAAAAAAGTCAGTAAAATACTGACAATAAAATAAAATAAAATAATTGTCATTTGACAATTACAATAAATTGTTTTTTTTTTTTATAATAATAATAATTATAATAATGTGCAAAATGCACAAATAAAATTAAAAAAAAAAAAGTCAGTAAAATACTGACAATAAAATAAAATAAAATAATTGTCATTTGACAATTACAATAAATTGTTTTTTTTTTTGTCAGTAAAATACTGACAATAAAATAAAATAAAATAATTGTCATTTGACAATTACAATAAATTGTTTTTTTTTAATAATAATAATAATTATAAAAATGTGCAAAATGCACAAATAAAATTAAAAAAAAAACAGTCAGTAAAATACTGACTAAGTAATTATTACAATAATATTCTAATTATTACAATAAAATAATTGTAATTTAGTCATTATTGTAAATGCATTTTTTTTGTTATTATAATAATAAAATTATAATTTTAATAATATCGTCTGAAATGCTCAAATAAAATTTTTTAAATAAATTTTAAAATTTTCTCGGTAAACTGCCGAAAAATAAATTCAAAAAATAGTCAAATCTATTTCTATGATATAATCATATTATTATAACAGTCTAACTGTGCGAAACGTACAGAAAAAATTATTAGACTTTAAATTACTATTACCGATCGGATAGATCTGTTTTACCGATCGAAGTATAGTGACGTCACCAGAGACCTATAGATGGAGCGCGCGGCAACCCGAAATAAGGCAGTATCGTCTTGCATTTCGCCTTAAAATAACTATCTGAAAATTTTGAAGATAGACTTGCTAATATAGCTCTACCTGATTATCAAATCAACCATCTATTTTCTTGTATTAACTATCTTTTCTTAACTATCCAATGCCTCGTGGCTGCAGCTAAAAACTTTTTACAGTGTAGGGTAATAGAATTGCTTGGCCACAGTACTTAAAAAATTTATACTGGCATGGATAGTACAGAAAATTGTGATAACGGAGATATTGATGGTGTTATATTACTAGAATATTTAAATATTTTGGATCGCCCAAATTTTCCGCCATACGAATTAAAATTAAGCATATATTGCATACGTATGCTACTTCGTATTTTGAATCCCCATGAAGGATTATGTAATGAAACTAGATGACAGATATTAAATTTGTCCAATAACTTTTTAAAATGCCGAATTTTAACAGGTGACATGGCGAATAATATCGTGTTTATACACCGTGTAACATTGTATTGTGAAAATGATTATCCATTTATTTTCAAACAGAAGCAATTTCCTGTAAAAATAGCATTCGCAATGACAATTAATAAAAATTAAGGACAAACTTCCGAAAAAGTAGGACTTGACCTTCGAGAATGGGCAATTATATGTAGCATTTTCACGCGTCAGATCTTGGCAATCGCTAAAAATATTCTTAGGAGACCAACGTCAAGATAATAAGATAAAAAATTATGTTTTTACAGAATTATTTCAAAATTAAAAAATTGATATAACTGAACAATAATAACTTATATAAAATAAAAAGTTCAATATATACATTTTTTAAGTTAAAAAAGTTAATGCATGTTTATTATTTATTTTTCTTTAAAAAAAATTTTTGTTGAGCGCGTGACATTGAGTTATGCGCAGTTTTACATATATTTTTAATACTTATTTAAAGTATTAAAAGCAGGACACGCGTCATCGGTCTAGTATATAAAAAAAAATCGAAACATTTGGTTCTTATCAAATCAACATATACGATTAATAGCTTAGTAGCATTAACAGATATCATATTATACATGTTTTTTCTTACACGCTCATTGATAAATACATATTTTTCATATCAAATAATTTTCCTTTGTTCATTTTGACTGAAAATCATAAGTACAGTCGAGGTCTGTGGTATTTTATTATCATTGTTTTACAGTTATGACATGGAAGTTATTTGAATTTATTCAATCAACTATGTTGTAGTTATTACATTTACACAGTGCATTACCAACAACATAGCACGATTTTCGTACACTTGAAAATTAAATATGAACATATAAACTGAACCAGAAGTATAATAGCTTGTTCAGCTATGAAAATTATTGAACGACTGAAATCTGATAATTTGAAAGTATACGTTATTATTGATATTCGAAAAAATATATTTATTAAAAATTAAATATTTTTGACTGACAAAATATTCTTGTTTTTATAAAAATATGTGCATATATTACTTTTTCTTTGTTCAAATTTATAAATTAATCAGTAAATGACTCAATTTACAGCCAAATAAATATATTTTATTCTTTAAGTTATTTTTTTCTTTTGTATCTTCAGAATGTCGTTTTTGTCATAATTGTTTATTTCTGGTGAATTATTTGTGATAATTCCATCAATTATATTTGGCACAACATAAGAAGCATCAACAGCATCATTTATAGATGAAAAACCCATACGTGATTTAGTACTTTGTCTTGTATGTAAAAAATTTGTCAGCCGCTCGTTGAAGATTATCACAAATGACAATAGCATTACTGACAGGTTTGTTATTGAAATTAGAAAAGTTGCAAGTGCGACTTTCTTCTGTGGTTCAAGGTGATTTATTAAACGATTCTAATGGAAATTACGTTGAATAGCAAGACTTGGAAAATGCATTCAAAAATAGAATGAGGACAGGTCTTATAGTGAATTTAAAACATAAAAAAGATTTGGTAACGTTTGTTGGGGCGTGTGGCCCGCGTTTCTTTTGAAAATTAAAAATTTTCAATACTCCGGCTAGGGCCGTGTTGAATTTCATTTGTTGAAAACATTTCAATTGTTCATTACCAATTAAATCATTGAAAATCAATGTGACAATATTTAGTATGAAAATTTAAATAATCAATAAAACGAAAAAAATAATAAATGAAAAAAACGTTTATTTCGATTTCAACACCTATGTGAAGTAGCCCGCGAGTGTCTTAGAAAAATTTTTTGTATTACATTTTAGCGTTTTGATTTGTAATAATTTGTACCACTATCGTTTTAATTTGTACCACGAAGGTTAAAGAGTTATAAAGGATTGAACATGGCGTTTTTATATAAACAACTTAGGAAAAAAAAAATTGCTACAGATGCAGAATAATTTGTACTGATTCGTTTCACGAAACTGAGAATTTGTATCTCAAAAATGACAACAAAAAAAATATTGTGAACAATTGCATAAAACCTTTAATAATGAACTTTTTTTATTTTTTTATTTTTATAACATAAAGGAGAATACGCTCGAAATAAAGTACTCAGAAAGATTATTGTTTTAAAAATTTGTTATGCGATTACGTTTGTCTCCCGAAGCCATTGTACATTTGAAAATGCGTTTAAAATTACTAATTCGTTACTTTCTCATGAAAAACTGAGTAAAAGAGAAGATGCATTAAAAAAAAAAAAACACTTGTAAAATTATTGTGTAGAAAATTATTTGTGCGATTGCATTTGTCTTTCTGGCCATAATTACATCTAGTTCTTGATAATAGCATCATAATTGCAAAAACGAATTCTTTAAATAAACAAATAGCTACAAAAAAAGACGTAATTAAAGATACAATTACTTGTTTAATTATTGTTTAAAAAATTATTTAATCAATTGCCTCTTTTCCCAGCTTTTTGCACCTAATCAATGAATTTAAAATTACATAAATTTAATTTTAAAATTATTAAATAGCTACGGAAAAAAGGATAAAATTAAAAAAAAAATTACTGGTAAAATTATTCAATTACTCTTAATTTTACATGCATTTACCCATAAGATATTTTTAGAAAAAGAGTTGATATTGATTTAAAAAATGTTTATAGAGTATTTATTTTTTTTTTGCATCCTATTCCGTTGCTGTTTGTTTATTTAAATAACTAATTTAGATAATTTTTTATACATTCATAATCAACAAATTACTAGGAAGAAGAATGCAATCGATCAATTGATTTTTTAACCAGTAGCTGTAACAGTAATTGTCTTTTTTTTAATGTATTTTCTTCAATAGCCATTTGTTTATTTGAAAAATTTTTTTTTCGGTCGCTATTTTTGGTATGAATTCTAAGCTTGATGGTACAAATTAAAGCGTATTTTCTTTTATTTTGTAGAAAAAAGAAAATTTTGAAAAAGTTCATTATTAAAGATTCTACGTAAATTTTCATAACATTGTTGTTTAAATAATTTTTTTGTCGTTATTTTTGAGGTTCAAATTCTGAGCTATGTGGAGTTGGCCGGCGTGTGTCCTAGAAAAATTTTTTGTAATGTATTTTAGAAGCGTCGTGATTTGTACTAATTTGTACCACTATTATTTTTATTTGTATCTCAAAGGGTAAAAAGTTGTAAAGAGTTAAACAAAAAATGATATAAACAATTGCATAAAACCCTCAAAAATTATTTTTTTTTTAAATTTTTTTTTTTATTATATCGAGGAGAACGAGCTCCAATTTGTACCACCGAGCTCGGAATCCGTACCTCGAAAATAACCACAAAAAAAAATTATTTAAACAAAAAATGTTATAAACAATTGCATAAACCCTTAAAAATAAACTTTTTTCAAAATTTTATTTTTGTAAAATATAAAGGCGAACGAGCTTTAATTTGTACCACTAAGCTTAGAATTTGTCAATCATTCAATTTAACCTTCAAATGAAATCTGATTATATTAAAGTGATTATTTTTCAATCATGTGTGATAATGATTCGATAGTGTCAAGTGGAAAAAGAATTAGAAACGAACCAAGTTGGAAAAGAAATAAACAAACCAAAAAATAAAAATGAGGTTACTCTTTGTTTAGCCATTGGTTGATTTTGTATTGTAAATTTATAAATTTGTGGATATAATTAATTATAAAATCATATTTATAGGGGAAGGAATATATCTGTTTCTCAAAATAAATCATTCCACCTAAATATCTCGTACCTGTTAAGTCTTGTTGTGTACAAAAGTGTTAAGAAAATGTGGAAATAATTGAACAAGAAACCGGTTTCAATTCGTTGTTGAAACTTGATGATTATAACTCCCAAAATGTTTTGTTGTGTCGTTTAATGGTGAGAAAGGCCTTAAACGAGCAAACACAAACTTGATAAAAGATTGTTACATAGAATTTTTTTTTTCGTACAATTTTTAAAACCATACCTGTCCGTCAAAAATTTTTATGTGCTTTTTTTAGAATATGTCACTCAAGATTTGAAACAATTTAAAATGAATTAAAAAATAGTACATTATCAGAAGATAATATATGAAAACATGAAAACCACGTGTTATGCTTATCAACAGAAATTAAAAAATTGATTTATGATCATTGTTAATCTATTTCTCACTCAGAGTCACATTATAGTAGAGAAAAATGTAACTTGCTTATTTTTGACCACCCTCATTTAACACTTGTTGTTTTATATAATTTATTCATTGAGTATGATTACTTCAGAAAAAACTTCTTATCACGATAAGAATAGTAATAGAATAGAATAAAATTAAACAAACTCAAATCAACTGAACTAATCAACATAAAAACAAAGCCGAAATAGAAAACGTAATAAAATGCGATCAAATAACAAATAAACTCCACGACGCCAGACGACTATAAAAATTATCTAAGAAATCCTAAATAGAAAAACACACATCCTAAAGTCGTAAAATTTACAAAAACTATAAGAAAAAAATATTAACATTCTCGGAAATTTGATTTCCAAATGCATCGACAGTCATAAAAAAAAACTCAACCCAAAACTAAATTTATCAAACTTAGGAAATATAAAAAATAGTAAATAAGATAACAACATATGAAACTAATAAAATACAAATTTTACGACTTTGACCCAAGAACCCCACTGACATTAAGGGACGTATGCACATGGTCCAACGCAATCATTATCCTCAAAACTCCCTTATAAACCCCGGAATAACTAACGAAAAATTAGTTATCGTTAAGACGGGACAAACTCTACATCTCCGTTATAATTTTATTCAAGTATAAAACTTAGAATAATAAACTCATTGTCAATCAATATTTTATAAAAATCGATTCCAGATTATTTTAACGGTTTGTTGTAATATTCAAAGTAATTTCTTTTATCGTTGAAACAGTTGATACGCGAGTACATAAAATAATTATTTTAGTAATATAAAATGGCTTGATGAATTTAGACACAAAAAAATATCCCTAGATGGTATAAATTTATAGAACCTGAAACTGCTGATTCTCTAAACATAGGAATTTTCATAACTAAGTTAATACAATATAGAAATTATTACAATTTTAAATATTAGTAAATTAATCTAAAATATTAAATATGTGATTTCTATATGTAAAAAGTATATATTTTAATATATATGAGAATAAATGAATGAAAAATATATAAATATATGTATTTATTCAAACAAATAAATGGAAAATAAAGACAAAATCATTTCTAACTATAGTAAACGCTCGTACGCTTACTACTAACAAACCGCGCGTCAGAGCGAGTTTTTTCCTGTTTATTCATTTAAATATAGAAGTTATGAAAATGCTAAGCCAGGATTTTTTTTTTTAATTATTTTTATGCTGAAGATTATTATAAAAAAAAAAAAAAAAAAAAAATGGGTCCAAGTTTGAAAAAAATAAATTTCAATTGTTTATTTAACAAAATATGCCATAAATATTGTTTAAACAATTTTTTAAAAAATTTTATTCAAAACTATAAATAATAATAAAACTTTTTTGTATCTTGAATTTTTTTGATTAAATAAATAGTTTTTTAATAATAAGCATCCACAAACTTCTAGTTTTAGAAAAAAATCATCAAAAACCAAAATCAAAAAAATTCTAAGTCAAAAAATTTTGAAAAAAAAAAAAAAAAAAAAATACGTATCCAATATTTTTAGCCATAGAATAATAAAAAAAATATTTCAGGCCAATCTATTTTTCGAATTTAAAAGACACGTGGAATTAACTATATACATTATATATATTATATATATGGATACATATGTATGCATCATTAATTTTAATATTTTTACCAGTAGCCATTTGTTTCATGATGTACTCATAAACCTCTGGTTCTTGCATATGAGTATTTTTTTTTTGGTGTCCTCTTGCTATTAAGAAAAGAATAAAATAAATTATTTCAAATTATAATGAGAGAATAATAACTCAAACTATATCTCAGTTAAATATTTCTTAATACATACCATTAAAATTAATTTCTTTTTATAGTTGTTCAATATTTGGATTTTTATTTGTAGTGACGTCAGGTAATTCTGTAGTATCAGCCTCTGTTGTAACTTTAAAACCTAATGGCAGATCTTGAGGATATGATATTATATCTCCAACGTATTTATTTAAAATGAATCCAAGACATTGTATTACATACATTTCTTCTATAGTATTGGAATCATCTAGGGCCCATTATTTTTGAACATCAGTTAAATTAAATCCAGGCTTATTCGGCCAAGTCATGTTTGAATTTTTTTTTTTTTCTAACGTGGTTTTCATCATTTTTAAATCTGCATGAGTTTTTTCAAATACTGTTACAATATATTCTAGAAAAATGAAAGAATATATAAAAATACTTGAAGTATTAATACAAATAAATTATTTCAGTAATTTAGTTTAATTTATTTATTTCATTCAACCTTTTATAGTAGTTAGATAATTTAACTGTATTGACATAATATATAATCGGTTTTTATATTCTTTTTTAAGTTTTTATGGTATTTTTAATAATTTATTTTGATATAATTTCTAAGTATTCCAAATATGGTAAATAACATTTATTGGTTATCAATGAAATAATATTAAATATTAAATCAATTTTTTTTTTTTTTACAATATGAATACATTAATGAGTTCAATAACGACATTAATGGTAATGCCATTATGAAAACTGAGTTAAAATATAATTTATTAGTTTTTTTTTCATTAAAATTTTTTTACATTGTTGTTAACATGTTTTTATTATTTATTTATTTTTAATTATGTAATTTTGTAAATTAAAATTATTTAACATTAAAATAAAGTTATTGCCATTAAAGGCTTACCTAAGTACATGAAAAATGTTGGTTTCTTTACGTTTCGAAACTTAGTCTCAAAAGAATTTTCTGCATTACGTTGACAATCACTTAATCCCCCAATGTCTTTATAAAAACTCATGTCAGTAATTCCAATAACACCATTCATCTATGTTTTATTCATATAATTTAATAATGTTATAAAAACATTATATACTTTATCATTCATTTTTTTAATCAAACATTGAAAAACTGGAGCAATTTGATTTAGTGGTAAGAGTGAAAGTGCTATTAATTTTCTAATTATTATTTCGTTGTTTTCATCTTCCAGATTTATTTTGTTTTCTTCAACAATTTGATTTAAAATCTACAACAGTGCAATAGTATAATATTTATATTATATAATAGATTTAAATGTAATAATAATACACAGTATTCACACAATTGCATACAATCCATGTGGTATCAAAATTATATATTGAAAATTTAATAATTATTGTAAAAAAAAAAAAAATAATAAAATAAACAAACAAATAAACAAAAATAGAAAATACCACAACTTTTTTATAGTATCAAAATTGTACATTGAAAATTAAATAATTATTGTACAAAAAAAAAAAATAAATAAATAAATATAAACGAACAAAAAAAAATAATGATGTAAAAAAACTACATCTTTTCGTGGTATCATATTTATATAAATGGGGCGTTCTTAGTCAAATCACGGGGTCATCTTCCTGACCCCCTGCGATTTTGATGAAGTAAGCTTTTTTTGATTAATTTTGGGCTGAATTTAAGCCTCTAATTTTTTCAGATTTTTTTATCAATTTTTAAGGTCACCGCCATCTTGAATATCATATATTTTGGGATATCTCAAAAGGGACCATTTTTTTTTCGCCAATTTTTTTTTTAGAAAAAGACATGCCCAATACACAAATTTTAAGCACAGCACGAGAGTGGGTCCACGAACATGAATATTTTTTTTTAATTTTTGAAATTTTCGTTTTCGAAAAAAAAATAGTTAATATATATATATATATACAAACATTTCATTATATATGTTTAAATAGCTATGTGTATGTATCTATGTATATGTCTTGTTTACATAGATAATTGAAATATGATTAAATATTTAATTTCTAATTTCATTTATAGTATTTGCTTGTATTATATTACTTTTTTATTTTATTTTATAAAATTAAAAACTTATATATACATATATTATTTATATATACAATGATCATATGCAGTTATTATATGTATAAATTATTCGTATAACTATTTGGATGAAAACTGCATTACCGACCATCGTATGTATATATAAATAAAGTATAGATAGCTTATAGTAGGGTTTCTATTTTTTTCCCTAAAGGTGAACCACAATTAAAAATTAGAGGGTTGAAATATACTTTATATTCGATTCTCAGTCCTAAAGAAAATCCATGGAAAATTTCAAGGGAATCGGACAAGCGGTTCCGAGGAGTTCGATGACAAACACCGGGACACGAGATTTTTATATATTAGATAATAAAGGTTAAAACACTTAATATATTTTCAGAAATTGAGATTTTATTTAAACATAAATGTAATTGCGATTTATTTATTTTAATACATATTAGATGACTAACCAATAACCAACTGCAAAACAATCATGAATGAATCTCAAATAACCGGCTGGTTTTCAGTTGGATCACGGTTAGTGATTTGGACCGAAAACATCGCAGTTTCAGAAAGGTTATTTAATGGTTACTTAGCAGTTAGTTCTGAGTTGGGTTTAAAAAAGTTTATTGAAGGTTGGTTTCGCCCACATTCCAACCTTGAAATATTCGTTAAATAACCATTTGTATAGGATTGGGTCGTACCGTTAGGGAGACATTGGGGACGTAGCGAAGAAATTGTTTGCAAATACATTGAATTACCAGGAGTTTTACAAATGACCTCTTTGAGAAAGATTGAGAAGAATATAATAAGCTGTGAAAAGGAATTGAATCAATTGACTTTTGCTTCAGCTTCATCATGAAAATGATTTTATGTTTATCGTTAACGATTATTTTTAATAGTCTTCAGCAAAACCGAGAAACATTTTTAGTACAACATATACATCAAAATTACCCCAAGAATCTGTTTTACTCTACCAGCTTCATTCAACCATTCAGCATTTTCTTTATTTTTTCTGCATTTTCTTTATGGATGAAGGGCGTATGACCAAGGATTTACGCCTTTTTTCCATTATCATAATAGTTTTTGATGGAAGTTGGAGGACTCATTTCCAATTTTATTTCAAATTTATTTCAAACTAAGAGGTAGCTAAGGATAATGAGTTTTTAAGTTATTAACGGTTTATTATTTTGTAAAAACCTAAAATTGGATAAAAAATACAAAAATTAATAAATCTGGATTTACGCCCTTCTTTCTTTAAAAATGACATTATATATATTTTAATTAATATATTGTTATTTATAATTTAAATATTAATTTATTTAGGTGTACATCGTGCATTAAATCATGCGTTTTTATTCCAATTTATTCAAAAATTATAATAAAACAATATTATTATTATTATTATTTGTCATGTATTGGATGTATTTTATTTTTTTTTTATTTTTTATTTTTTTTTTTATTAGAAAAAACAAAAGCTATTCTCGTACTTTGACAATATTTTAATTTGATCGTTAATTGTTTTTTGAATGTATCTTTTTCTTAATTTTTCTTTTATTTGTTTATTCATTCAGTCTGAAAAAAAAATTGAAACGTTCCGGAATATTTTTATTAACCATTAGAAAATTTTATAATTATCAATTATAATTTATGTAATTTATTTATTTATGTAATCAATCAGTATTAAACAATTATTAAAGTTAAAAAAAAAAGTTAAAATGAAATTGATATTAACACCAGCACGTCCAAAACGTTCAAAAGACATGTACTCTTAACTTGCTCATCATCCTAAAAATGGAAGAAGTGTGACTCGTCAGCACAAGCGATATTTATATGTGTTCACAAATTTTTTACAGAACAGCTAGAAGCTGGAGTACTTTTAGGTGATTTTAAAGATATATGGTATGTTTATTTGTTACCACTTCCATTTATTTATTGTTTGAATTTAATATTATTATTTTAAATTAATTTAATTTACCTCACATTTATGTCTTGGTGTTTTTTCTTTGTAATTATCTTTGGTCTGTGAAAAAAAAAAAAACTTGTGCGTGTTGCGAGTACGCGCGGGGGAAGTGAAACTTCTTTTGGAGAGAGTGTTCTACGTAGTATATTAGTATAATCTTATTTCAGTTATGCGCATGCCTATTTCTTTTTTCTTTTTCTCAAACTATACTCATGAAGACTAGAGACTATTCCACTTATTTATTTGATGAAATATTCAATGTATCAAAAAAAATATTTTACCCAGCAATAATTATTTAATAAATTTTTTTTTTTTGATTACATCTCATTCTTTAGCTATTAATTATTTATTTTCAATGCATTTTTTAGAAAGCTGAGGGGTGTGGAAATAAACAAACAGCGCATTACGTAGTGCGCAATTGAATAACTAAAGTGGCGCACTCTACATTTACGACGTTATCAAGCCACTCCCACTTTTATAGTTGATTCTCCTGGTCTCTAGTCTTCTTGACTATACTATACTGTGTTTCATTTCTCGTTGCATGTTGCGTTGCCTATGCTATATGTATACTGTGTTCCACTTCTCGTTGTATATTGCGTTGCCTGTTGCGTTGTCTATGTATACTGTGTTTCAATCTCCGTCCTCGACTTCCGTCCCCAACTCCCGACTCCCGTCCCCGATTTTCGTGACGAATTTTTTTTCCACCTACCCTCCAAAAAAAAGTTTCACTTCAAAAAAAAAAAAATAAATAATTGAAACATATTTAATTAATTATTATTAAAAGTTAATAAAATATTATATATTATATATTGTTACGAATGTGAAGTTAGTTATACCCTCCTCTCATTAGACAGAAAAAGAGAGACAATAACATATAATAAATATAAAATTACCAAATTGCTGAAGTTTGATTTTGGAAAATTTGTAGCAGCAGCTACTGTGGAAATAGAAGACGCTTATTACCTTTTTTTACCCGGGAAAAACGGTTTGTATACAACCATATACAACCATATACAACCATATATGGAAAGTTGATTATTTTAGTGACTTTGTATACAACCATATACAGTTATATATAAGTTTATACAATTATATAAACTTGTATATAAGTTTATACAACTATACAAACTTGTATATGAGGTATAAACAGTTTGTATACAACCATACACAACTATATACAATCATATACAACCATATACAACCATACAACTTGGTAGCTTAGTTTATTAATCTTGTATACAATAATATGGTTGTATACAAACTTATATGGACATATACAACTGTATATATTTATATCGTCGCATTAAAGGATGAAGGGCGTAAGTGCCATTTTTGGGAATTTCCGTTTTAATAAAGGAAAAAAGGCGTAAGTCCAAATTTATTAATTTTTTGATTTTTTATTCAATTTTAAGACATAAAAAAAAAAAAGGAAAAAGGGCGTAACAACCTTTGATATAATGGATGAAGGGCGTATATCCAGGGACTTACAATATAACATAACAAATGTCAAAATAATTTTGTTTTATAAATAAACGCAATAAAGTTTTTTAATTCAATCTATTTACATGAGTTTATTTATAAAAATCTAATTAATGTCAAATTTAAAAAAATACAAAAATGACTTCGTTTGTACAACTAGATAAAAACACTCGTTTTGAATATAACGCGTCTGTGGTTAAGTTGGTTAAGGCATAGGTTTAGAATCGGTTAGGAATTCGGGGTCGTGGGTTCGAATCAGCGTCCGGGCAAGTTGAAAAAAAAAATACAAAAGTTAGGTTCACGCATAAGTCGATGATATAATAATAATAAGCGATTGATAATAATTATAAAAAAACTAAACAATAAAAACTTCTTTTTTTTTTTATTAATTAAGACTATATTCATTTACCCTGGAAAAAGTAAATTTCACATCTTGCAGGAGTGATTTATCGTTAACGCTAAAAAAAAGTAAATTTTACCTTCCAAAAGGTAAATTTTATTTTTTTTTTTGTAAATTTTTTTTTGTATATATATAGCTACCTAAACTTGTATACAACAATCTAAACTTGTATACAACCATTTTTGAATTTTGATCTATAAATTCCATATATGGTTGTATACAATTGTATACATCTTTATAAATTTGTATACAGAAAATGGCGATATACAACTGTATGAGTTCGTATACAATCATATATGGTTGCATATAGTTGTATATGGTTGTATATGGTTGTATATGGTCGTATACAAACCGTTTTTCCCGGGTACTCAAAAGATTTGCTACTCTTTTCTCAGACGATAAAAATAAATATTTGGAATTACAAAATGCAATAAAAGAAGAAAAGTTTGATAATGACGTGTAGTGGAGAGAAGAATCGTCACATAAAATTTGACAATTGTATAATTATGGATTAAGATATTGATACACCTATTTTAACTGAAAAAAACAAGAGAATAAACATCAAGTTCTTTATTCATTTTTGAAGCATAAAACCTTATTTTTACCATTATTATTTTGTTAATATTATAATTATCATTATTTTTTTGTATAATTTCATTCTTAACCAAACTTTTGCACGATTCCGCTGATTGGTTTATATGCAATAATGCTGTCATGTAAAATTATACAATAAGCTGAAGTTCCAGCAAGAGAATTTTTTTTTGATCCAAATTCGATGTGAACATCAACTGCTCCGGTTTTTGATAATTCATTTTGTCTACTACAATCAATTAGACTCAATGGACATAGTTTTATAAAGGCTTCTTTTGACAACGGTTCTATTTTTTTACTATAATAAGACTCGAAAAAATTAGTCAGCAAGTCATACAACAAAGAAAATTGATTTTCCCAATATCAAGGTTTAAATTTCCATATGGGTAAATCGAAATATTCAGATATAATTTCATAATGATCAAAATTAGAAATATCTTTTGTCCCAATATTTTTTTTCTATTGGTTTGAAAACCAAAAATAAAGAAACGAGGGTTTTCTAGGTGTGAGCTCGTTTTTACAGTCCATGTTATTTAATTTGTTGTTGGCAACATTGGATATTCATATAATTCCCAGCTCCCAAATTCAATAGAAATTACTGGGTCTCTTTGTATATATTTCATCATTTCCATTTTATTTTTATTCGATGGCGTTATGTATGGCATTAATCATTCAATTTTTGAAATTTCAAATTCAAATTCTGGCATTTCCTCAACTTTTTGATCTTTATTTATTGCATTTGTATCGAAGCGAGATCTTACTAAAATAATTTCATGTTCAGCAATAACTATGATAGTCTTCTGCAAAACCCAAAAGCATTTTTAATGGTATCCAAAAGTCAAAATATCCATTTGTATCTGATAGATTTATATCATCACCTTGATTAAGCCATCCAGCGTTTTCCAAATTTGTTCTTGGATTTGATGATAAAAAATTTTACATTGTGGTTGAAATGTCAACATTCTCCTTGGAGAAGGAGTTCAAAGGTGGTTTTGGTTCTCAAATTATCCAGTTCCTCGTTGACATCAAGTGAGTTGACCCTGGAAGAGTACATGGTGATTTGCAAAAGAGTTTAAAGATCAAACTTTTCCGAAATTTCAACCTGCTTTAGAATCTTACAAAAACCATTTTTTTAACATTTCTGGATCCATTATATGGTTATCAACAATACAAATATTGGTCATGCCAGTAATTTGTAGAAATAATTGTCAAACATATTATAACGTAGTTCACTATTTAATGTTTCTGTGGGACCCTGTAAATTTCACTAGAATATATAAACTAAAAAGAATTCTTAAGAAAAACGAAATCATAATGCAACACGCAGTACATTAAGTGATACTACATGATTTTTTCAGGTTATCGCTAGATTTTTGGAAGATATCCATCAGAAAAAACGAGGGTACAGAATATCACCATGAAGCTCAGAAAATCTCAGGGTTCGACTTTAATTTTTTGTGTACGTGATAGAAAATGAACATTGTTTGTCACTAATTCCGTCGAATATGTGTTGCCCTTAGAAAATCAGAAAGAAATTTTCTCTGTGTAGCTTTTTGTATTTATCCGTTCATCATATAAACAATATGTAGGAAATTGTTCGTGATCTAATTCTGAATGATCTATTTAAGTAAGCATAGATCAATTTTTTATATGCTCTTTTTTTTTTGTTTACTGCCTCCAAATTTGACTGATATTCTTTTTTTACATACTCGTTAATAACTTTCTTAATTTTTTTTAACATAATAATAAGCGTTTGCAAGTAGAAGAAATTCATCATTATCATTTTGTAGTCATTTTGATGAACTATCATTAAAGCGTATTATTTTATCTGCTTTAGATTTTGTATTGCTTCTATTGATTTTAATATTATTAGAACATTGTAGAGAATATTGCTCAAATAAATATTGATTAGATAGTAAAACATCACTGGCAGCTAATGTAGTTTCTATACTTTGAGAAAGTTGAGAAGAATTTTGTTCGGGTACATAGTGACTGGGGACTTGTAAAACATCACCGACAGTCGGTGTAGTTTCTAAACTGTTGAAACATTGAAAAATCTGAGCATTGACTTTTACCAGATTTTGATTATTTCCTTCGTTATTAATTTTCTAATATTAATTTATTACTTTTTTATACTTTGTGGAATTGTAGTTACAGCAAAATATTAAATTATTTTTGATCATTATTTTTATAAATATTTGATGAGCCCTTGAGCGGATTCTGGCGATACAATATCTCAATATAATATATTGTGTGACCGTAACTGAAAAACTAATCCATCTATAAAATCACTCAAAATTTCATTTCTTTTTTCTTGTTTTTTTATTGTCGAACAATATTTTTTTGAAAAAAGCTGCATTCTAAATTTTTTCGTAGAGTTTCTATTATCGGAACATAATGAAATAATGCTTGATTATATTTTTTATGATTAAAATTTATCTGCTGGTGATGAACATAAGGAAAGTTTTATATAATAAAGTTAACTCAGTGCTACAATTAAAATTCGAACATGAGTATTTTCCACTAGGATTAGAAAGTTTAGAAATTTTTTCAAATTCATTCATCAGAGTTAAATTATAGTTTTTTTCATAATGAACCAAAAAGGATTTTTTTTTATAAGCTTGCCGACAGTCAAGAAATCTACAAACAAATGTGCAACTGGCAGTCGAATGGATTTCCCAATGTTCAGCATGTCGTTAAAAGTTCAGTGTTACGTAGATACATTTTTACAAAAATAAAAAAAAACCATGAGGCAGTTTTTAGAATCATTTTATGTTAAGTGATAGAAAAAAACTTTTAATAGCTCGAAATAATTTATATTTGTCGGGACTATAATTTTTAAAAAACAAAAACAAACCTCATATAGTTAATAGAATTCATAAAAGTTGCATCATTTTTATGATTAGAATTACAAAATTATTCTTGCAGAAATGTTCGTCCGTTTCCGAAAAAGTTTTGTTAAAATTTCGTAAAATTACAATCATATATATAAAGTCGTTTCGAAATTTCACAAATATTTTTAGGTTTCACAGAACTTTTCAAAATTTTTTTATTGATAATTTTTCAAAATTTAGTTGGGCTGTTGCAATTAAGAATAAAACTGGAAAAGAAGTATCAGCTGGAATGGAATCGATTTTTAAAAAAGGTCGTGTATGTAAAAATCATCATGTTGATCAAGGCACTGAATTTTATAATACATACTTTAAAACAATGTTAAAAAAAAATTAATGTTCGTATGTATTCTACGTTTTCCAAAATTGAAGCTGAAGTTGTAAAAAGATTCAACTGCAAAGCAATAACAAATGGATCAAAATATTACTAAAATTGATTGATGAATATAATAAAAGAAAACATCAAACAATTAAGATGACTCATGTGGCAGTTGTTGGTGAAAATATAGAAATCATAAAGAAAACTGTATTTCAAAAATTTTATAATAATAATGCTAAAAAAATTAAATCGAATTTAAATGACAGTGTGAGAATAATCAAACAGAAGCAACTGTTTGAAAAAGCTATAAACCTAATTGGACAACTAAAATTTTTACGATTAAAAAAATTAATAAAATATTATCAGTTACATGTATGCTGGAAGACTATCTACATAACCCAATTCAAGGATGTTTTTATCAAGAAGAATTACAAAAAGTACAACATAAAGATATATATTTAATTAAAAAAATGTTTAACAAAAAGGGAAATAAAATGTACGTAAAATATCTTGGTTTTGATTCACACAATCAATCGATAGATGAAACAGCTATATGAACATTTTAATAAATAAATAAATAAAAAAATAATTTTCTTCAATATGTTTGTTGTATCGTATGTAAGTACACACATAAAATATTATTATTATTATACTCTATGAAATTATTATTTTAGATATTCTTCAACTTTGCTGCATACCTCCAATAGTTAGGGAGCCCATCGTGCTTTTACTTACCTCATCGCATCACGAGTTGAAATAGGTTAATTCGACTTGTTTTAGCGAGTAAAATAAGCAGTTTCAGTGGCCGACCATATGGGTGGAAAGACAAGTGGCGGCCAACGGTCAAAGTGAGTGTATGAGGTAAGTAAATTTACCTCATCGCATCACGAGTGAAAATAGGTCCAATCGATTGGTATTGATGCCCTGAATACGAAAATAACATTGGCCGACCATTTCATAGATGACTTTTTTACAACTTTAGCTTTTTTATAAAGTTTCACGTTATTCTCACATGATTTATTTTCAAACAAAAATGAAAAGCATGTAAAAATATGAAGAATTGCACTATCAGTACATGCAAATGCAAGAATTGCACTATCAGCAAAAACACCGCATATATTGGTTTATAAAAAAGAATGCTAGGACGCTACATCTTAAAAATAACTAAATCATTTATAATTAACGTAATATGGAAATTGGGCTTTGATATTAAGGCTAGCCTAGAAACTAGTTTTATGATTCTTCGAGGATGAGTTGTTTCCAACATTTTTCTAAAGCATATATTCATTAATGATTTAAAAAGATTTCTGGCAAAAACGGATGTTGTTTTTGTCCGTAATTCTGTATTTAAATTGATATATGGTTTTAACCATACGTGTTGTTTGAACTTTAAGACTATGCAATTTTTTAATTTTCATACCTAAAGATACGTATTGTTTTAAGTTTTTATAATGAATAATGTATTTATTTTTATCGTAAAGCATTGCCAACAATTTTGCACATTTACTTGTTGATAAAAAAAAAAGGGTATTCGACGTTCTGGTGCTAATGGTCTTTATGTAAAGTCTTTATGTTCATCATGTAGATTAGTTATATAATGTAAATGAACTTTAAGTATGAACCCCTACTCAGAATTACCTTCAAATCAAATTTTATTTTTCTATATCAAAATTTTCTTCCGACTGAATATCACACACTGGTCGTGTAAAAGCCACTGCAAATCCATATAAATTATTCATGTCAAAATACATTAAATAAGAATCTTAAATATTTGGATTATATCCAGTCATATATTTATTGTTTGCGATATAATGTGTCGATGTGAGCATTGAGATAGACCTCCTCTAATACCTTCTTCAATAAACATATACTCTATGCCAGGGTAACCTATACACTGAAAATGCTTACAAAATGGACGGTGGTCATTGGATATGTAGTTATTATGATGGTGATTTGATTCATATTTATGATTCTTTAAATAAATCGAAATTGAATGACTAAATTATAAATAAAAAGAAAACGTTATATGGCAATGTATTTGATTAAGAAACTGCAATAGTCCACTGAATTCAACAACATTTAAATGATTGTGGAGTATTTGATATTGCGAATGCAGTGACTCTTGCATTAAATAGAAACCCCGAAATTACCCCGTACAAGCCATACAATGTAAAAGAAATATGTGCCCATTCATCAAAAATGTTTCAACTTGGCGATATTTTACCATTCCTCCGATCAAATGTTTGTAGTTCAACTCATAATCGAAAAGAAACTGCTTGCTTTTTTAGATGAGCAAATTGAATTTGAGGAGTAAGAATATGCTCCTTTTTTTAATAAATATCATGATTTTTTTACGTTCAACTTTTTAATAAATTAATGTTTTATTTCCAGTACTATTTCCAATGTACCTGAGTCTGCACCTGTGCAATTTCGGAGAGGCCAAAAAAGGAAAAATGATTCAATTGAGAAGCTTGTGCATGCTGTAACAAGCTTAGTAAGTAGAGGGACGAACAACAGCAACAGTAACAACAACAACAACAATAACATCCCAGTTGAACCCACTGGTACACCAAAGAATTCAAAGGTTCGTCCATTCATTACAATGCTAAAACAAATGATGAATGGACTGCTAAATGAATCCGTAGATGATGCCATTTTTAAAATTATGAATGTTATTCATGATATTAAGAATAAATAAATAAATAAATAAATAATTATTTCTTTTGTTTTTTGAGGTTATAATTATAAAAAATTCTTTTTTAATAAACGTTTAATAAAAAAATTTGATAAATAATTTATAATAATGTTGAATTTTCTTCTAATGTTTCCTATTATTTAAATATTATAAGTACTTTTTGCAAATATAAAACTGAAAAATAAAAAAACACATGATTTTAGATTTTGACAGCTTGTTTATATTCTGGAATGTAAACAATAACAAAAAAAATGGCGTTTAAGAAAGCTGCGCGTCATAAAGTTTAATGCTGCGCATCAAGAAGTTAGAGACTTTGCGTCAAGAAGTTGGCTGCTTTGCGTCAAGAAGCGCGTCTAGTAACTGATAGCGCGCGGCATCACGCGTCATGAAAGTTTGAGTGAAAATCACCCTTAAGGCAGCGATTGAAAAAAATCATATAGACAAAGCTCCATGTCTGCCAAATAAAAGAAAGTGCTCAACTAGTGGTGATTTTTCGATAAATGCTTTAATAAATGATTGTGGCCAAAAGCGGGTTTGTAAACAGAAGACTATTAAGATTGCAAGTACTTCGGTAGGATCTAGGAACAAAATTACAGGAAATCAAAAATTAGACAGATATGGCATGCACTATTATAGAAAGTCGCTATCGAGTATTTCAAATTATGCACCACAGGATACTTTATATGTACTGTAACCAATTTTCTGACCATTACTGGCGAGAGAACTGGCCAAAGGTAACAACGAGGATTTCTCACCAACCTCCTCTCTTACCGTCAGGTGACAGCCAGCTGATTCTATCGGCAACCAACAACCGGGGAATTTATGACGGGAGCAACGGTCGATAAATGACCATTCGGTAGTGGCCTACTCAGTAAGAAATGGTAGAGGGGCGCGGTCTACCAGGTAATTGTCAGTAACAACGGGAGCTTGTCTTATGTCATACTTTCGTATTTTGTATAAGATACGGGAACGTGATGATGTCCTTCACGGGCTAGACATCATCACCGAGAACATCCTTGACTTCAGGTTAAATCCCTTGCTTAACCTTCCGTCCACCGAGATCGAGAGATTCATGCCCCGCAAGGCCTTACAGAATCATCTCCAGGTCTCCTACACACCTAGTGCACCAGGTAGCTGGAGGTAGTGGCCACCATAAAATTGCCTCGCAAGGACTTACCCAAAAAAGCCACTACTCAACCAGCACCTAGTGTATAGGTTACCCTGGCATAGGGTATCCTCACTTAGTGCGAGAGATAGCTTTCACCACGTCTTGCCTATGCAACAAGGCAACGACATGGTGATCGCCTACGAGAGCGTGCACCAGCACCAGTACTGCTAGCTAGCTTTTACAAGCCAGCAGGCAGGAGTGTTGTCAGCCGTTAGCTCTTATATACGGATCGTCTCCCTACTCTCCGTTTCTCCCACTCCTCACCGTCTGCGCGCACACCCTTGATGCGGCTCTCTAGTGGGGACGTGTCGGAGTAGGGGAGATTCTCTATTGCAATCAGGGTGACCATCTGATGTAAACTATTTAGTTATTTCCCTAGTCACTCAACATTTGGGCTACAGATGGTAACACCGAAACCGCTCGTAATAAAGCTGTATTACTTATCTTCAAGCCAACACTAAATTCCCATGTGTATCGGCCGATAAGCATCTACGGAACGTAATTATCATAAATGATAATTACCGATAACACGAGAAATGCCAATTCTCGTTACAGTACAAAACATAAATTAATTTCAAGCCATTCCAATTGGCTAACAATTCAAATTCTTCATAGCTGAAGCGCCTCTTGCTTTTTAATTTTTTTTTTATTGTTTGGGTGCAAACTAGGGATGTGCGATAATAAAATAAAGAAGAAAAACGTTTTCAAACTCCTTTGTGTAAATTATTATTATACAGAAAGAATAAATTAAAATATAACAACAAAACTATAACCATACTATAACTCTAACTACAATTTTTTTAGACAACTTTAATCTGGAATATGTTTATGATTATATTGATGAAGATATTGAGTGAGTGTTAATCAGTTTTTATATTGTAACGAGAATTGGCATTTCTCGTGCTATCGGTAATTATTATTTATAATAATTACGATCCGTAGCTGCTTATCGGCCGATTCACATGGGAAATAGTGTTGGCTTGAAGATAAGTAATACAGTTAGAGTGCGAACTGATCCAGTAGCTCCATCTGCTGACCATTGTGTCCGTGTGGACCGGTAATACCAACAAAAGAGTTGGATACTAGATGGAGCTATCCGGTCGTGTAGTGAACAACCCCTACTCCGACACGTCCCCACTAGAGAGCCGCATCAGGTGTGCGCGCAGACAGTGTGGAGTGGGAGAAAGGAGAGTAGGGCGGGATCCGTATATCTAGCTAGAAGTCTGACTATACCGTCAGTCGTTGGCCGGCTCTCGAGCTGGCCAAGGCTCCTGCCTTCTGGCTTCGATAGAAGCTAGCTGGCGGACCTGGTGCTGGTGCACGCTCTCGTAAGCGATCACTATGTCGTTGCCTTGTTGCATAGGCAAGACGTGGTGAAAGCTATCTCTCTCGCACTAAGTGAGGATACCCTATGCCAGGGTAACCTATACACTAGGTGCTGGTTGAGTAGTGGCTTTTTTGGGTAAGTCCTTGCGAGGCAATTTTATGGTGGCCACTACCTCCAGCTACCTGGTGCACTAGGTGTGTAGGAGACCTGGAGATGATTCTGTAAGGCCTTGCGGGGCATGAATCTCTCGATCTCGGTGGACGGAAGGTTAAGCAAGGGATTTAACCTGAAGTCAAGGATGTTCTCGGTGATGATGTCTAGCCCGTGAAGGACATCATCACGTTCCCGTGTCTTATACAAAATACGTAAGTATGATGTATGACAAGCTCTCGTTGTTATCGACAGTACTTGGTGGACCGCGCCCCTCTACCATTTCTTACTGAGTTAGGCCGCTACCGA
Source organism: Lysiphlebus fabarum (assembly GCA_011426435.1). Taxonomy (NCBI): domain Eukaryota; kingdom Metazoa; phylum Arthropoda; class Insecta; order Hymenoptera; family Braconidae; genus Lysiphlebus; species Lysiphlebus fabarum. The sequence continues at coordinate 128,151 of WSYQ01001443.1, forward strand.
ATGGTCATTTATTGACCGTTGCTCCCGTCATAAATTCCCCGGTTGTTGGTTGCCGATAGAATCAGCTGGCTCTCACCTGACGGTAAGAGAGGAGGTTGGTGAGAAATCCTCGTTGTTACCATTGGCCAGTTTTCTCGCCAGTAACGGTCAGAAAATTGGTTACAATATATATAATTTTATATAATCAATTGTTTTTATAAAACTTTGTTATGTTAAACAATTTTTTTTTTTTTGTTTAGCATGGCTTTGTCGAACGATGATACAGAACCAAATCGACAGAATACAATTTCTTTATATACTTTAACACCTGAAAGGTAAATTCATGATACATTTTGAGATAGATTAATAGCACATTCATTATTTTAAGATTGTTAATTTATTTTAAATTTTCTATAGAAAAGAAAAGCCAAATGGTTGGATTGTTACTCCTGAAAATAAACAAAAAAAACCTGCTCGTAGTAGTATAAATTCATCATTTGAAAATACATTTCCAAATTTGTATGAGATTGCAATAAGATATATAAGTACTCTAGGAAGCTCTGTTCCATCAGAACGTCTTTTATTAGGAAATTTTATTAGTGATGATAGAAACCGTCTGTTAGGTAATTATTTAAATGAATTACTTTTTCTTAGTTCTTTGCCTGATGAAGACTGGTTTTAATTTTGGTTATCTAATAGTTACTTAAGTTTATTATTATTTATAATTTTATTTTACTTTTGATTATTTTTTTTTTCTCTTTTTTTTAAATATTTATTATGGCTGGTACTTTACTAAATAAATAAATAAACATTTACTAAATAAATATTAACTTTTATTTTTTTTGTAGGCAATTTTTTATAAAAATTTATAGAAAAAATGTTATCTTACTTTCATAAAAATATATTACTTTTATATTTAAATGTATATTGAAACATTAGCCAAAATATTCAAGATATATATTTATTTATTAATTATTATTGACATATGTATTATTATTTTAAAAAATATTATATTTTTTAATACAATGGTGTTTGTGCATTTAACTCTAATGGTTGATAGTTGCATGTCATGATATTGGCATTATTTTTTTTTATTTTAGATAAAATATATTCCTTAAATTTAAAAAAAAAAAATTACAATTTTATTTCAGATTGTATTGATGAAAAAAAAAAAAAAAACAAGTATGAATTTGTAGTTTTGAACTTTTGACAACAAATTAAATAAAGAAATTAATTTAAAAAAAAAAATAAATTATTTGTTTTATTTTAACGATATTTTATGATATATATCGATAATATTTTTTAGCCGATATTATCGATATATCGATAGTTGAAAAAATATATATCGGTCGATATATTATTTTTTTTTTAATATCACCGATATATTATTATCAGTCCTTTTTCAACTATCGCACATCCCTAGTGCAAACTCACGACTTTCCGCTTGTAAACATAAGGGCTGTAAAAATAACTATATTCACTAAACTTACTAAATTTACTACCGCGCCAGTATTTAGCTTGTTCTGAAATCACGGAGAAACGCCATGTTTAATGCAGTGGCTCTAGATCATAAATAATAATGAAACATTAACAACAAATAAAAACACAACAATAATAAAAGAAAGCTAATAAATAAACGTGTAAACAAATTGATTAAATTGAATTTGAATCATTCATAAAACTTGTAAAATGGAATCTATCAATAAAGTGTGTAAATTTATTATTCAGACATTTTAATAATTAACTTGTGTGTTGATTATTGTATTTTTTAATAAAGCTTTCATTAGGTTTGGTTATGTTTCATATTACTATTTTTGTCGAATTTTACGTTATAGGATTCAGAATGGACTTGTGGGGTATGTTTTGAAAAATGTGTTATACAGTGAAACCTGCGAATGTTACTTTGGGAGATGGGGATAAAGAATTGCTCAGCTTCTCCCACTCTTTTTTCGAATTAAAGAGGAAAGAAGAGAACTGACGATGGTAAGGCTAGGTAAAATTGATCGGGCTACATCGGAAAATAATAATAATAATAATAATAATAATAATGATCGTAATAATAATAATAATAATAATAATAATGAATAATGAATAATAAATAATAAATAATGAATAATGAATAATGAATAATGAATAATGAATAATGAATAATGAATAATGAATAATGAATAATAAATGATGAAAAATCTGTGTCCAGCTTTTGATGGTTTCCTTAAAGAACCACAAACATCTGTGTGAACAATATCCAGAATATCAGTATTTTTTTAAGATGATTTTGGAAAAGATTTTTGACTAAATTTTCCTCCAATGCATATTTTACAAATCTTTTTACCATCTTGATCAAATTTTATGCCTCTGGTTCTATGTAACACTTTTAAATCACCATAATTGAAATGCCCAAATTTTCTGTGCCAATCTGTTTACATTTACTTGAATTTCTACTTGACAAGTCTCCATGTGGAATTTGATTCACCAGGTTACACATATGTTCATTATCACCAATTGGATACAACCCTTTTACCCTTTCGCACTCAATTTAACATTGCCACATTTATCACGAGTTTCTGCATGATCATTTGTAAATAACACATCAAAATTATTTTCTGTTATTTTACTCACTGATAACAAATTCATTCTCAGGTCAGGTACAAATAAAGTATTAGTTAATTTAAATATTTTTTGTTCTCCAGTTGGATCATTTAAATTCAATTTTACCAAACCACGAGAATCAACTTGTGTTGTTGCACTATTAGCCAATCTCAAGTTTATTTCATTGCACGTGTTGACATACTCAAATTGTTTATCATCATTGCACATGTGAGATGTGCACCCACTATCCAAGCACCAAAATTTATTTTTATCATCATCGCGTGACGTTGACTTCATAACAAATCCTTCAGCTATATTGAAACGAACTTCTCAAATATTCCCCGCTCTCTCTGTTTTTTTTTCTTTTCTTTCAGGACAGTCAACAAACTTATGACCTCGCACACCACAATAACCTCATTTAGATGGAAAACCAGTTGTTTATTTTTCATTATTTTTATTTTTATAACAATTCATTTTATCTCGATATTTATGAGTAATATTTTTCTTTTTCCTATTGTTGATTGTTGATGCCAACATGGCCATTGATGACGTGTTTTCACTGTTTTCTCTCGAATCAGTATCTTCAAGGATCTTAATACTCAGATCTTCTAGACTTAGAAGCTTATCATATGACTCAATAGCTATTTCAAAATTGGAGTAACTATTTGGTAGATTTATCAACAACATCACTGTCAACAATTTTTCATTTATATCAATATCAATTTGTCTCAATTTATCAATTGTATCCATAAATTTTTCAATATTTCAACAATAATTTAGAAAAGAAAAAATTCATAATTGATATAACATGTGTTTGACAGGAAATTTTAAATATATCAATTTTTAAATTTTACTTATAGTAATTAAGTTTGTATTCTTGTCAAAAACAAATAAATTTTACAATAACCGTGGTTTTTACATTTAAAAAATAATGGTTTTACACTCGAAAAAAATTACATCATCAATTTTTATTCAAATTTTAAATTGTTTGATTTAAAAAGACCATTACCTGAAAAACGTGTATATTTGCGGGTTAAATATACTAATCTCATTCAATTTTATCATCAATAAAATATAATTACAGTATTATATACAACACAAATAAAGTTATCTTTGTTGCAATATGAACATCCTGATTAAAATAAAATGCTACTAGGATCCGAATAAATAGGAAAATTATGTTGAAAAACTTTTCCATTTTGCATTAATCAAAAATTTATCATGTCTAGTAGGCTCACAAGTCAGCAAGGCTAATGGTTGTTTATAAATTTATGACAGATGTCTAGATCATTTTTCATTAGAAATATTTTTAGAATATATTTGTCTGATTATGTCGAATAACGCACGAATGATCATGATAAACGAAGATAATAATATATTAAAATTCAATAATCATCCATACAAAGAACTTGTACCATTTGTCGTTTATGCTTTACACAGTGCTACATACTACGTTTACATTATTAAATTTCAAAATGAATCGTCGTGAAAACTGTATTAAATGGTTCATCAAAGAATTATAAAATTTACAACTTGACATATATGTGAGGTGATTTTTTTGGTGCAAGATGTTAAGGTTGAATGTAAGTCCTCATCACCGGATACTTTTTTGTGCCAAAGGGGCTCGCCCCGGCCCATGCTTTTTTAAAATAAATTGGTGCCCTCTATGCCCAAAATATATGCTCGAGTCTGTCCCATCAGCCGTATCTATGTGCGTTCCCGGCCTATACCTACACGCACCAATACTACTTTACTTAGATCGTGAAACACCGCAATTAAAAAAAAAACAATCATAATACCAATTTTTACTAATTATTATTAATTTATTATTTTGATATTTTATATTTTTATATATTTAAAAATATTATTTATTTCAAGAGTTAAAGCTGTTGATATTTTGTCTGTGTTAATATCAAAATAAATTAGAAAAATTGTTAACGATATAAAAAAAGAAAAATATTATATTTTTAACAGGAAAATTAATAAAAAATAAATTAAGAAATTAATAAGTAATAAATATAAAAAAAAAAAAATTATCTAAGCTGTTATTTTTTATACTCCAAATTAAACATTTTTGTTTAAATCGACATTTTTTAATATATTCATTTGATAAATTTATAAATTTAATATATAAATAAATATATATTTAATCATAGAGAGACTAATCAATTGGTCTATATAAATTATAATACATGTTTCTATTTAAATTGCTTTGAATGTTATTGGTGTGTTGGTGTGTGGATCACAACGACACACGAAGAAGAGAGAAAGAAAGTGGGACAGTAGATCACCGCCACACAGTGATTGTTAGCCAGCCGGTTGCTACAAATTTATAAGTTAATTAATCATTTGCAATTGAATATCTTCTACAAAAAACGGTCGAAATTGATGAATTTTTTTTATAAATTTTCGTAATTAAAAAAACTACAAATCTGAATCAAATTTAATAATTTAAAGTAGAGGGGTTTGAAGATCCCAATGTAAAAAGCACAGTTGTCCTCGCTTATTTTCTTTCTTCTCATTCTCTATTTAACCTCACTATAGCGTCATCTCTTACATGAAAACTCGACTAAGTTCGGCATCTATCGTTATTATTCGGTTTCTCTGTTTCTTATTCGAATTCTATGTAAGAGTGTGTCATGTGTATTGTCATGTGTATTTGTACCATGGAGTGTGTAAGAGATTTCAAGTGGCTGTGGCTATCAGTCCTGAATATTCGTGTGTGTGTGTGTGTGTGTGTGTGTGTTTTAACTGACAAATTAATCCGAGAATTTTGGATGCACTTTTTTAACCAAAAAAAAAAAATTTAATTATCATAATTAGATTCTTCTTAGTAAATAAAAGAGTTATTGAACTATAATTTACATAATTTTAAAAAAATTGACAAAATAGTGAAGTTAAATCAACATATTGTCAGTGATACATATTTTTAAAATTCGTCAAAGACGTTCTGCCACGCTTCGGTAGATTATGTTATATTAATATTTAATTTGCTGTAATAATAATTATAACAATAATATTAAAAAATGAGAGCATATTAAAAAAATATAGCTGAAATCCTTATTATTTAAATAATTAGTGGTTACAATTGCATTTATTTATTTGTGGAATCATAATAATATAATGGTAAAAAAACGACCCTAGCGGATGACTTGACACTCCAATGTTGCGCTCAGTCGACAGCGATTTGAGAGCAGTTTGACAGCATATATAAAACGTAATTCCCAAGTGCCGAATAAGAGAAATGAGGTAAAAAAATGAAAAATAAATGGAATATTAAAATAACAACAATTTAAACTGACAAAATCTGGACTTTTATATGATTTATAATAATAAAAAAGAGTTGAAATAATACATGATAAAGAGGTTAGGTTCACACGATTCGTATATCTACTCCGGTCGAAAAGCAGTTGAGCCTTACAGGATTCATCGGTAATTGACTCGGTCATTATTACCGGAGTATTTGGTCACTGAATCGACAAGCTTTCGACACCAAATTGAGAGCTACCTAATTCATTGATTTTTCATTGTTTTTAAATGTTTAAAAATTATAAGAGACTTTATTATTGATAGTTTTACTGTTTTTTTAAATAAAATTAATTAAAAAAATATAAACAATTTGTTTAAATAAAAAAAAAAAAATTTTTTTTTTTTTAATAATTTTTAATTCAATTGTTAATAACAAATAAGTAAAAAAAAACAAAATAAATCAGTATTTAAAAACGTCTCAACAATAAACAATATAAAAAAAAAAAATTTCCAACTTTGAATATACTGGATGCGCGTCGACACTGTCTCGACACCGTTTCGACAGCCTTTCGACCGCCTTTTGATCGCGTTTCGACACCAAATTGAGAGCTACCTAATTCATTGAATTTTCATTGTTTTTAAATGTTTAAAAATTATAAGAGACTTTATTATTGATAGTTTTACTGTTTTTTTAAATAAAATTAATTAAAAAAATATAAACAATTTGTTTAAATAAAAAAAAAAAATTTTTTTTTTTTTTTAATAATTTTTTATTCAATTGTTTATAACAAATAAATAAAAAAAAACAAAATAAAACAGTATTTGAAAGCATCTGAACAATAAACAATATAAAAAAAAAAAATTTTTTATATTTTTTTAATTAATTTTATTTAAAAAAACAGTAAAACTATCAATAATAAAGTCTCTTAAAATTTTTAAACATTTAAAAACAATGAAAAATCAATGAATTAGGTAGCTCTCAATTTGATGTCGAAATGCGATCAAAAGGCGGTCGAAAGGTGTCGAGACAGTGTCGACGCGCATCCTGTATATTCAAAGTTTGAAATTTTTTTTTTTTTATATTGTTTATTGTTCAGATGCTTTCAAATACTGTTTTATTTTGTTTTTTTTTATTTATTTGTTATAAACAATTAAATAAAAATTATTAAAAAAAAAAAAAATTTTTTTTTTTATTTAACAAATTGTTTATATTTTTGAAGTGAAACTTCTTTACGGAGGGTAACAAAAAAATAAGAGGCCCCACTAGCGTTACGATGACTGTCACACGCAGTCACACGCAGTCGGAAGGTCTGTCACAAGGTCTGTCACGCAGTTAAAGAGGGGAGAATTATATAGAGAGTGAAGAGTTTATTAAAAAACAATTTGTTTATTAAAAAATTAACTTAAAAATTCGATAACTTTTTTTCTAATAAATATTTTTTAATTAATACATACATACATACATACATATAGAACGCGTGACGCTCATCATGGGGCACTAGCTCGAGATATTTAGTGTGACATGCAACTACTCCGAAAGAAGTTTCACTTCCCCCGCGCGTACTCGCAACACGCTAATTTTTTTTTAATTATTTTTATTTAAAAAAACAGTAAAACTATCAATAATAAAGTCTCTTATAATTTTTAAACATTTAAAAACAATGAAAAATCAATGAATTAGGTAGCTCTCAATTTGGTGTCGAAAGCTTGTCGATTCAGTGACCAAATACTCCGGTAATAATGACCGAGTCAATTACCGATGAATCCTGTAAGGCTCAACTGCTTTTCGACCGGAGTAGATATACGAATCGTGTGAACCCTAACCTCTTTATCATGTGTTATTTCAATTCTTTTTTATTATTATAAATCATATAAAAGTCCAGATTTTATCAGTTTAAATTGTTGTTATTTTAATATTCCATTTATTTTTCATTTTTTTAACTCATTTCCTTATTCGGCGCTTGGGAATTACGTTTTATATATGCTGTCGAATTGCTCTCAAATCGCTGTCGACTGAGCGCAACATTGGAGTGTCGAGACACGATCGAATGGGTGTCGACGCATCCGCTAGGGAAGCTATAGTTTATTTATAATTTAAAAAAAAAAAACATTAATTCATTATAAATGTTCTTTTAATTGGTTTTAACAGAAAAAAATAATCTAATGATAGATTTTATAATTGAGAGTCCTGATGCAATAACCAGACGAGCGTTCGGACCTCCAAAAAATGAAAAAATTTCAAATTGATTAAAATAAAAAAAAATGGAAAAATACCATTACATTAAGGTTGTTTCCCAAAACCAAGGTAGAATGAATATTTGTGCTTAAAAACGCTATATACCGTAACGTTATATTTTATGTCCGGGTTCCCAAGATTTTTGTGCTGCTACTGATTGAAATATTGACTACTGTAGTATTAGTGTATATACTAATATACACTAATACTGTGCTAGTACTCAAAATTTACATCGTGAAACACTGCTATTTCACACTATAAAAAAAATCCTATTGTATGTTTGTGTATGTCCGTATCTGTGTGTTGATTCCTCTTTCCGCCAGAGAAAAACAACGAAGGAGAGACAAACAGTGATGCCGAACTATGAGTCCCCCACGCGCGCAAACCATGAAAAACAATAAATTACTGTTTTTCAAACTTGAATAATTATTAAACGAAACAGACGAAATGAAAAAAAATTATATCAAAAAATTCGTCGTTCTTAGGACTATAAACTGTTAAAATTTGAACGTTTTCTGGTGCGTTTTAAAAAAGTTATTAATAAAAATACATAAAAATATGAGGTAACACCTATACCTTGTGTGTTAAAGTTGTCAACTTTGACAGTAAATATCTCAAAAAAAACACACAAGAAAAAATTTAAAAAAATTGACAATGTAGATAATTATTTCATTAAAAAAATAAGACCAAAACAAAAAAAATCTGGTGCGATTTCAGATCTCCGAAAACAACCTTAAGAATAAAAAAATACAAATTTTCTATTAAATCAATAATTTTATAAAATCATTAATTAAGTAACTAAAAAATAGAAATCATCTACTGACAGGTTTTATTCACATAAATAATCGTTTATTTCAATGAATAACATCTTATTTGACTAAATTGATTTTGTTCAATTTACTATTGATATTTTTGATTATATCCCTATCCTATGTTATTACTTATATAACTTATTTATTACTTATATAACTTATTTATATAACTAATTTATTATATTTATTAGGTAATTTTATCATATAAACCAGTCATATGTTCAATTAAAAAATGACTTAATTAGCATGGTGTCTGAACAATCAATTTATTGTAATAACTTTATAATAAAAAAAATTAGATCTGATATGATTGATAATGTGTTATCAAAACACAACTTCATTGAATACATAAATTAAAAAGAAAATAGACTGTCATTCTAAAAAATATATAAATATTTTATATTTTGGATTAAAATAAAGAAAAAAAAACGAGGTTTCTTCAGAATATAAACCAACGATATTTTTTAATTTTAATTAGCATGGTAAAAAAACAATTAATTCATTGCAATAATTTCATTATAAAAACTAGAGTTATTATGATAAAAAATTTAAAAAAAACTTATTAAATGAATAATTTGAAATAAAAATTGATATCATTTTAAAAGTTAATTAAATATTCTATACATATTTAAATAAAATCTTTCATATAACTATGATTTGTTTGAAACAAAAGAAAAAACCCTTTTCCATCGAATTTTTCCTAATTATTTATATTTTTTATTCTTATTATTTATTATTATTTTTTGTATTTATTTATTGATGCTAATTGAAAAAAGACCTGGCGATTAATACATAACACATGGAACATTGGAAACACTGAAAACATCCAGGGATTTTTGTCTTTTAATATTAGTAAATATTTCAATATTTTTTCAGTCAGTGTTTTAAGTATTTTTATTGTTTTCAGCGTTTAGACTTTTGTAAAAAAGTCTTCATAATTATTTTTACTTTGCTCTATAAAATTTCTAGATATAGCTTAGAAAAAAAAATACTTAGGTAAAAGTATTTGAGATAAGAATACATTTATGAAGATTTTTTTACGAAAGTGTTATAACTGAAAACGTCTAGGGATTTTTGTCTTTCAATATTAGTAAATATTTTATTATTTTCCCAGTAAGTGTTTTTAGTGTTTTCGGTAATAAGTCATTTTTAAAAAATTTCTCATAAATATTTTCTATCACATATCTTAACAAATTTTGAAACTTAGGAATATCGCTCTCCTTAGCTAGATCCTATAACCTGTCTTCCTCCTTTTTTCTAAGCTACATCTTGAAATCTTATAGAGCAAGGTACAGTTTATATACTGTACTTAATTTATATTTGCACCGTAGTAGTATGTATTATAAGTATGAAAGCAGATGTCTTATATCCCCTGACGGAACTACCCAACCGAACTGTTGGATTCAATTTCGGTTTTTTCACAGTTTGGTTCTTCTATGGTTTTTTCACGGTTAGATAACCGTTATTTAACCAAAAAAAAACGGTTGGAAATTGCGCAAACTCAACCCAAAATAACCGTTCTGAAAAGGGTTTAGATTCGGTTGCATTTTTCAGTCAGTTTAAACTCGGTTGAAGATACCGAATTCAAACCGTTTAAAGAAAAGCTATTTTCTCTCAAAGTTTATTGTTGGTTCAATTTTGGTTGAATTACGGTCATCGGTTTGATTCGGGTTCGGTTTGCGCAACTTTCAACCGAACGTGAACGTTTTTTTTCGGTTTGTTTACGGTTCTATAGTTCTGTTAGGGTCCTTTTCTGTATTTGTTTTGTTTTATCTTTTTATAGAAATTTTAAGAAATATTAAAATTGATTTATTGAAAGCTATTTGCTTGTTGGTGAGAAAACATAAATTGGAATGTAATTTATATAAGCCGCGCGGAAGCGCGGCCATCGGTCTCGTACAGATAAAAACGTAAGTTTTTCCGTTTAAATTAGTGATTTCAATAGTAATTTCAAGTAGAGGGGTTTGAAGATACAGATAAAATCGTGGGTTTTTCCATTTACGGCCGTGTTAAATCGATCAACTTTATTTCACGATGGAAAAATTTGTATAAAATTATAAAAAATCGAGAATTGTTCTAGCTATGCGATTAAAAAAAAAATTAGCAAAATCGAGTAGAGGGAATTCGTATTTACATTCAACCTTAAGCATCGTAATCACTGTTATTTCACGAGAAAATATCGTGGCCCTGCGAATGCTAGGTGTAATATCAACTATAACAAGTCTCACACTATACTTGTCGACATACACAATTTATCAAGATATAACTATCATCTTTTAATTCAAGGTCTCTGCAAGACATTCGAGAGTCAAAAACACATTTTATGAAAAAAACAAAGAAAAAAATATTGATAGATTATCATCTAATTTAAACAATGAACAGGAAATTATATTACGTACTGGATGCAATAGTGAATATTTTGATTCATTTGTAGAAAAGGTGTATTTCCGTATAAATATGTTGACTCATGGGAATATTAAATAAAAAGGTTCTTTCACCAAAAAATAAATTTTTTTCAAAATGAATCAAACGAAGATTATGAACAAATCAAAAATATTTAGGGAAAATTCAAAATAAAGACATTAGGAGAGTATTCCGATTCAACTTTGGAAGGTGATGTATTTTTACGGGCAGTTATTTTTTAAAATTCTCGTTTGAGATGTCTATCAATGCATGAATCGATACGCAAGAGTGATATATGGGTGATAAATATAATCTAAAAAAAGTTGTCAATTCAATTTATTTTCAAATGGATGTCTGTATTTTCATTTTTATTTGCATTTATTAATTATTTTTATTTATCTAAAATATCAATATTTATATTTTTTTTACTAAAATATCGATATTATCGAATACCGATATTATCAAAGTGATACTATTCGGACAGATACTATCCGACTGATAATTATAAAAAAAAATGGAGGTTATAGTTGGCTGTTGGATAGACATTAAATTTAGCAACAGGTTAACAACAGTTAACAAATGACAAGATGAATGAGGAGTGGAATTTAGACGAGTACAGTAAGTACAAGAAATTAATTATTGTTATAAATCATGTTTTTGGAGATATGAAAAACATTGAAAAGCAAATTTCCAAAACTATTTAACATTGCAGTAAAGTACATTCATTTACTTGGAAGCTCTGTACCTTCAGAACGTTTGTTTTCACACTGTAGAGCAACTAAAGGTGATGACAGATGACAACTGTCTGGTAAATATTTGAATGAAATACTTTTTCTTTATACTTTGCCTGATGATGATTGGAACTAGTCAAAAAAAACCATATAATTTATAGAATTATAAAAAATTCGTACTCGATACACTGATTAGTGTAAGTCATCATTAAATTAACACCTGTAAATTGATTCTATATTTATTGTTACTGACTAATTACTTAAAATTTTTTTACTTGTTTTTTTGAGAGTAATAAATCATCCTACATAATTTAATTTAAATAATTTAAATTTAAAAAAAAAAAATTACTTTGTGATACAAAGGCTGTGAAGTAAGATTCCAGGAGGTCCTTTGTATTTGAAACTACTGCTGATTTTTTGTATCAATGTGAAGATATTTCAAGGACATCTTCAACTGCATTTTCATGAGTTTCCTTACCGTTGATGGCCCACATTTTTGTCATTTTTCCAGCAACAAATTTATTTACTACTTCATCAACATTAACAGCAGTTTTCATACAAGTAACATCACAACGATATTATACCTCAAAATCAGAAACGTGTGTCCATTTTAACAATAGACCTGTATTAAAGTACTATGTATAAATTAGTTTGCATTTTTCTGTATACAAGCCTTTATAACACCAAAAATAAGATGAATACCATACGTTCCACAAAATTCATTATAATTATGTACCTTTTAATGAGATACTGCTTTAGAAATTGCAGATGGAAAAGTTTTTTTTATTATCGGTGAGAATGATAATCAACAGCGTTCTATCATCTTTTGAAGCGATATTGAATATATTACCATGAAATTGAGGGTTGATCTCTAAAAACATCTGTCTGTCTGGGTGTTAGCAAAATCATAATCGAACAACTCTTGTTTATTTATCAACTGATAATTATATTTACTAAAATGTTCTGAAATAAATCATTGTAATTGATTTTGTAAATAAGACACTGTTCAATTTGCAAATGAATTTTTAACACATGAATTTGTAAATTGATGTATTTATTTCTTTTGTCTCAATTATTTTCAGTGCAAAAAAAAAAAATATACATAGTTCTTCGAAATCATCCTCTTCTGTGTCCACTATCAGGTGAAACAACAACAGTCTACATTTGAAAAGCATAAAAATATCAATATAACTAATACTATCATTATAATTATAGACTACTTGTTACATATTGATACATTCATCTACTTACATCACCTTATTCTTACTTTTTTATAGGTAAGTATATAATACTATTTCTTGTTGAAATGATTCTGACAACGTAAGATTGTTATTACTGTTGTGATCAATAAAAATTGCTGCTTTTGTACATAAATAAATGAGCTTTTATGCAAAGACAAGCGTAAAAAAAATAAGATTATAATCAAATAATTAAGAAAGACTACAAATGATAACATGAGTTCAGATTATCTTGAGAATAATTAAAATAGAATAAATTACCTTATCATACAATGTTAATTAAAAAAACGATGTACGAAATATCTATAATATATACAATCCTCATCTAAAGAATTCTTATTCTTATCATTGTTTTATTCTTTCGTTCACGCGTCTTTATATCTTTAACATGTGCATGTATTATTTCACCCTTCAAATGATCAACTTCAACACGTACTGGACTTATAATTTTTACTACCTGGTATAATTCCGAAAATTTATGCATTAGTTCAGCACTAATATCATCGAGTGCTTCGGATAAAGGATGTAAATGCACACGAGCGTTATCAGTGATCAAACTCATCACCATCAAACTCATTCATGGACATCATTCACGGTGTTTTTACTGTAGTATGTTTTCTGTGTAGTATACGCCTTGGCCGGGTAGACTTTAACTAACTCGCAATTTTTATTAAATCTCTTCAAATTATTTATTCGTACACCTTTTTTTTAATCTTGTTGGTTAATCAAGTTCATGGCTGTAGTCTTAATAAGCTGGAGAACATTGCGTACTTTTTTGTTTAGATGAATCGTATGCAAACATTAATTCAGGTATAAACCAGTTATTACTTGAAAGTGTTTTAGCAATTACGTTTTCACTACCTTTACGGTATGTTACTTTAAAGTCGAATTGTTAAAAAAACAATAACATCTCGTAGGGTTACCATATGCGAAATTCTGTCAGGACATGATTTGAGAACAAATGTCCTGATCGTTTATGAAATTGTCCTTTTTCAATAAAATGTTCTGATTCGTCAATTTTTTTTTTGTTTTTCTTGAATTTTTTGTTATTTCTCAACTCCGAAAAGTTATTTGATTACTTTTACTCAACATCTTTAAATGGCAGACTTAAACAAGTCTCACATATACTGATTGTTTTTTTGTTTATATATTTTGTCTATGTTAATAGACTAAAAAAAATATTAACAAAAAAAAAAATTGTTAATACACATGTAATTAGTCAATGTTATTAAGATTTATTTGATAATTGAAGAAAAATAAAATTCAACAAAAAGTGTCATTCATAGTATATTTAAATAAATATAAATAATTGGATCACTGGATAAAATAGGTGATAATACATTTGTTAGTTGTTTAGAATGTTATCACAGCATTTATTTGGTAGATTATAAAATATTTATTGAATATAATAAAACAATTTTATCTTTAAAATTTTCCACATTTAGAATTTCAATACATAATTTTATATTTAAATTAATAAATTAAATGGTAATACCAAAAGCTAAAGAAAAAAGAAAGTCCAATGTAACACCTAAATTGCTTCAAAAATATCCAGATTTTTGTAAATATTCAAAAAAAGCAAAAAATGAAAGTTCATGAAAAAGATATGTTCTGCTCAAAAATACGAAACTGAATTAAATTCAATTTAAAAATCAATACAATAATAATTGATAAACAAATACTAATTTATAAACAAATGTATTTAATTTATTATGTATAAAACAAGTAAATGCGATTTTGTGTTATAATTTTTATTTGGGAGAGGTGCTAGACAAAATGTCCTGATAGACATCTACCTATTCATCCACCTAGATTTTCAAGTTTAATTAATCATTTCAAAGACTGGTGATCTATAATTACTTTAAATTTTTAACCTGCCAAATCCTGTCTCATCTTCTTGATTCCCCGTACGACGGCTAAACATTCTTTTTTTGTTCTTTTTAGGATTTGTTAGGGATCTACTTGCGTAAACAATAACGTGTTCAATATGTTCTTCTATGTTGCTTGCGTCAGTTTGTAAAATGAATCCAAAATTGAAATCTGATGGTGCTCGTACTGAAGCGGATGTTATCTTTTAATTCGCATCATATCGAAAACATTTTAAGTTTCTTCATTCCATACCCATGTGCGCTTTTTTGTATCAACTTAGTTAAGGTTGAGAAAGTGTCAGATAATTAGGGATAAAGCGTCAATACCACCCTATCATGGCAATAAAGCGTCGCGTTTTCTTCAAATTTGGGTGGCAGAATACTAGTTATTGCTTTGATTTTCGAGGTCAGCCCTGATGCCTCGTTGATCAACGACGTAACCTAAATAGGTTTTTAAAAAATAGCTTTTTTTTTCTTTGATTTGTAATCTAGCATTGTCAAGTGTTTGTAACAGAACTTTTACAATGTTGACGTATTCTTCCAATGTGGCACTTAAGGTGACAAAGTTATCTAGATAGACGAAAACCTTTTCACCGCAGTCGCCACCCGGCACTTGGTCAACTCGACGTTATAGTGTTAATCTACCTAAGTGTACTTTTTTTCTGAATAATAACCACGATTATCGACTTTTTTTTCTTTCCATTGGTTGGCTTGGTGGTCATATATTTTTGTTAACTTGTGTTGTGATAACATTACTGATTCTCAGCATGTCAGCTGATTTGTTGGTTTTTGGTTGAATTGATCTTGATTTTGTTTTTGATCTTGATCTTGTCTTTGTTCTTCTTGGTTGTGACAGTGTTCTATTGCCATGATTAAGAATTGTGTATTGTTTTGACGTCGAAAAGTACAGATTAAATTAACTAGTTTATTTTGAATTTTCAATCATAATTTCGCAAGCAGTTAATTCATAAGTCAATTTATTTTTATTTAATGTCAATAAAGAAACTTTTCTATCTTCGGCCGCTTTGTGATTGTTCTCCGAAAAAAAAAAATTTTATCAATAAATATTGTATCAGTTTCGCCAGAAAAAGTCCCCTAGTTGGGCACCAATTTCGTAACGAAGTTTTATCTAATTCAACGAATTTATTTTGACGAAACGAAACTTCGTTATCGTAATTATACTTTTTGCCTTGCTCAGAGGGTTAAAAGTTTTCGAAATAAAT
Source organism: Lysiphlebus fabarum (assembly GCA_011426435.1). Lineage (NCBI taxonomy): Eukaryota > Metazoa > Arthropoda > Insecta > Hymenoptera > Braconidae > Lysiphlebus > Lysiphlebus fabarum. The sequence goes on from WSYQ01001443.1 coordinate 144,479, forward strand.
TCTAGGCATAATCAATCAAATTAAGAAAAATGAAGGAAAATATTAAGTAATAAAACAATCGTAAAAATCAATAATCATTTATTGCAAAAACTGTGTACAAGTATATTTGGTAAAATTTAAATGATCTATTCAGATAAACATATTCTAACATTCTTTAATGGTTAAAGTATGCCATATTTTGTCAGAATTAAACAACTCATATTAGTTTTAAGTTTTTAATAGTCGTTGATTTATTTCGTAAAGTCAACAACAAACTTCCGAGTATCTCCAGTACAAATATCCAATAACCTCTGAATATCTTCATGTGTGTATCGCTTGAGTATTTTGATCCAATAGTTTTCTAAATACATCTGCAGCTCTCGCATTTTATCATTCTCCTTGGCATGGATCATATATACGTCATTAACTAGAATATTAGGTTGTTGTTATATCTTTTATCAAATTATAAAACGATGACAAAGTTATATGAGAATATTCAGAGAAGGATACTTTAATAGTTAATAAACGTATATCTTTGCGGAGTGGAAAAAATTTCTACATTGAATATAATTTATGACTACATAGAGGGCTCAATTTTGGTCTGTTCAAGAAAAGTAGAGTGAAACCCAAGAAGACTAGAGATACAGGAGGAGTAACTCCCTATCTCAATGCATGTAATATCTTTCAGTCAATTCGCGTGAGGCTAGTAGTTGTCATAGCGAATTTAGCATACAGCGTGGTTCAGCGCATTGTATATTTATTTCTTATTTTTAATGCGCAGCTTACACATACATATATACATACATCAATGCGCTGAACCATGCTGTACGCTAACTTCGCTTTGACAGCTACTAGCCTCACGCGAATTGTCTGACATATTCGAGGCGAGCTACTCCTCCTGTATCTCTAGTCTTCTTGGCTTTTATTTATAAAAATATTAAGAATCAAATAGCTAAGGAAGTGGATGCGGCTAGAAAACTTGAATAACATTGTATTTCGTACAAAAAAAAAGTGTCAAGTAATCGAAATAGTAGTTGAGATTAAAAAAAAAAAAAACACTTCGTTTTATATTATTTTTACGGAAACTTAACCTAAAATTCATTGTCCCCCTAAATAATAACAATGTGACCAGTGTATTATATTATATTAATATAATTGAACTTGTTAAACACATTATATGTTTTTGTAGCATAGCAGTATAAAGCATTAGTCTGGCAAGATGGAAAGTCCGATTCGTTTTCCCAGCAAGGGCAAGTGCTTTAAGAACTAAGTTCAAGAGTTCCAGTTGAAATATGTACATATAAGCAATTTTGAAGACAAAATCTAGTCCCCACAGTTGGAATTTTTTATAAAAATTATGAACCTGAATTATTACGAGATTCTCCATTGAAAATAAAGATTTTAACGTTGAAAGACACTCCCATGAAGTTTCTGTTATCGACCATTATAAACAAAATAAGTGTCATTACGCCTTGACATATGATAAAACTCCAAAAGTTATTCATCTTTTTCTCGTAAAAATAAAAGGAAAATTTTCTTAATGAACTTAGAAGTACATATGTTTTTAATATGTTTATGTACAAATCATAAAAATAAAAAAGTAGATACTCACGTAAACTCAGTTGGTGTAATATTTGCAAAATTGTAGAAATAGCTTGTATATCAACATTGAATCCACGTTGTTGAAACCAATAAATGCTCTCAACAGCTTGATAAATACAATGAAAAATTAGAGATTCATTAAGTAAAATAAGCTTTTTCAGTTCATCATATTGTTTACACGGATCTAAAATTCTGGTTATCAGCTCAACCAGTGCTTCACAATTATCATCATCAATGTTGCACTTTAGATTAGTTTCCATTTCAATAATTTTTGTAAAAATTTCCAGCCAAACTTCAAAAACAATCATATCAGTATTTGTATAAAGTTTTATATTTTTTGTACGAGGTACTAATTGATTAAATGCTTCGACCATTGCCGTTAGTAATTGTTTAATTTCAAATGAATTTTCTAATAGGTATTTCGTGGGCAACTGTACACTTGCAACTGATTGGAGTAGATTTAGAGTTGAGGATAAAAGACTATCTAATAATAAAGGAAAGATATTCAATATTAATTAACAGGAATCAATTGCTCTGCAATTTGAAATATACCATAAAATCTGCAAACCATTTGTTGAACTTTGTAATATAAATGTTAAAGCTGGTCCAAAAATTTCACATTGGCTTATAAAACATAACCACTTTTTGGAGGGTTTCTTACTGGTAATATTCCAAATAGCAGCCTGCAATATTCGTAAAACCTGTATAAGTATTTCTGTATCATCACTAGCCAATAAGTTCATTAGACTGTTGACAAATTTATCCATTTTTTCAAGATGTTCCAAAACTTCTGACTGGCAGCACATATTAGCTACGATACCGACGATTATTTCCTGGAAAGATTTTATAAGCAATCGATTTCGAAAATAGAATGATTTGAATCACGAATATTTTGTAATACTTACTGTCAGACGTGAATCGTAAGACTGATTGATAATTATCTCGGCAATCGATAAAAAATTATTTTCGATCAAAAAGAAAACAACATCTTTTTCCAAGGTCATGTCCCAAAGCATGCAAATTTTATTTTCTAATGTCTTTGACCAATCATCTCTATCTGATATCTGATTTAAAATTGACGAATTATTTTATCCAAAAATGTATATGTTGTTGTTCATTATTAGAATAATGAAATAAAATTAAAATAAAAGTGAAAAGAGACAACAGTATTATATTACCTGTGATAAAGATAATAGTATTTCTCTTATCCATTTTTTACTGTACAATGTCTCACCAATGGTATCTAGTTTTATATCGTTCATTCCGAATTCGTTGATATATTTTGGACGAAGTTTTTTCATTTTCTCCAGATTCAGACTTCCATTAATCAATTTATTACATATATGTTGGTGTTGTTTTTGTTGAGGTTTATATATATTTTCCATGGAGTTTTACCATGGGGGCAAGAAGACTAGAAATACCAGGAGGAGTAACTCGCCTAGAATATGTCAGCCAATTCTCGTGAGGCTACATAGTAGTTGTCATAGCGAATTTAGCATACAGCGTGGTTCAGCGCATTGTATATTTATTTCTTATTTTTAATGCGCAGCTAAGAAGACTAGAGACCTAGTCTTCTTGGTTTGGCTCTTCTGCATTTTTGGAATATTATATGGATAAAACGTATAATATGGCGGTGCTGCCGTCAGTAAATAGATTGCCTATATGTTTATAAAAGCAATAGCAACAAAAATAGAAATGTAATAATAATAAAAACGAATAGCTATAAAATGAGAGGTAGCTAAGGGAAAGGATGAACTCAAAAAAGAATTTACTAAAACATTATTGCTGGGATATATGTTTTTCTTGCGTACATATTTCCCTTCAGCTACATCCTTTCCCTCTAGCTATTTACACCTTATTTTTTTAATAAATTAATGCCTGATTATAATTGTCAAATGAACAAATAGCTACAGAATGAGATGTACCTAAGAGAAATGATGTACTTGAAAAAAAACAATTTACTAAACAATTATTGCTAGGATATATATTTTTTTTTAATTCCTTTTTTTTTTTTTTACCAATTTTTTTTTACCTCCGTATAAAACAATTCATATGACGCCAAAAATGAAATCCGTATCATACGCGTAATATGACGTATAATACAGACGTATAAAATGAGCCAAACATTGCTCTTGTGTAGGAAAAGCATGTCGCTAAAGGCCCTTGTCGACTAGCATAGTTTTTCAACAAAGTTCTATGCCATAGCACTTTGGTCACTATATATCACCAAAAACTCACTAAAAAATGGCCGCTGAGGACTATGCTGGAAAAATGCTGCGTGCAGCATTAGGTGTGTTCGTTCACTATTCACACCGAGCATATGCACGGAGAGTATGCAAGGAAGCGCTAGAGTCGTGCGGCCATTTGAAGAAACTTTATTGATAAAATTTACTAACGCATTGGATTCGGAAAGAAAAATAACAACACCATAACTAATTAGCAATTAATAATTATGAAAGACAGCAAAAGAACTGAAAAAAACAAATAACAATAAATAAATAGTAAATTTTATTAAAAAAGTTTCTTCAAATGACCGCACGACTCTAGCGCTTCCTTGCATATGCTCCGTGCATACGCTCGGTGTAAATAGTGAACGAACACACCTATTTTGAGCATAGTTCTGCTAACTTCACACTCGTTTTTTTAGATGCAGCCAACTTCGAGAAAAAAAAAAAGCGGCATTTATAGCTTTTTTGTTGTTCTTTGTTTACAGTTGTTTACAGTCTACATTAATTGATTGATTGACTGTCAGAATATCGTATTGTCATTTGTCAACAAGAGTAAACAAATAAAAAAGGTTATGCGTTTAATTATTTTTTGTTGTGATTTTACGAATGCTGGTAGAGCTGGAATCATTTCAATAAACGATTATATCGCCGCCTTATAGCCGTACTATTTCTACCCAAGCGCTATGCCATAAACCTTTTTAAAAAACTATGCTAGTCGACAAGGGCCTTAAGTTACTTGTATAGGCTAAAGAATAGATAAAAAGGGAATTTGACTTGCGTGAGTTACTGTGGGTCCCGCAATAACTGTGCGCCGGCATGAATTTGTGTCACGACATCAAAAAGTAAAGGCGCTTTCCAACGATTTTTACGCAAACTAACCATATTTCGGTAAAGTAGGTTAGAAAAACATAAAATATGGTTAGTTCGCATGAAAATCATTGGAAAGCGCCTTTACTTTTCGATGTCATGACACCATGGAGACCTCCATGCATGACACAAATTCATGCCGACGAACAGTTATTGTGGGACCCGCAGTAACTCCCGCAGTAAGAGTCCAAGAATAGCACTCCAGATGAAGCTGAATAATGTTATATGCGTCGACATAAGGAGTTACTTCTCCTGTATTTCTAGTCTTCTTGTCCACAAGTTATCCTGAGCGACTGGGATAACCATTTAATTGCAAAACATGTAAATTTAATGTAAAATAATTGTTTAAAAAATTATTCATTTAATTACATTTGTTTTTTCAGCTTTTAAACATTCAAAATTGTATTCTAAATAAATATAAATTATTGCTTTTCGGATAAACAATTCGCTAAAAAAAAAGATGCATTTGCTGAAAAGACAAATACTTGTAAAGTAGTTCTTTTAAAATGTATTTATGAATAATTATATTTATCCTTATAGTCAATAGATATCTGAAAATAAATTAAGAATCATTAGTAAATAATATTTAGGAAAACAATTGTTGACGAGAAGAGATTCCTTTCCGAATAAAGAACAAGTACTTGTTCAATAGTTTTTTCAATAATAATTTTTTCAAATGAACAATTCATCTATTTTATAAACTAGTATTTTCCAATTCAATATTTTATTTATAATTGAATTTTTTTGAAAGTTGAACTATATTTTATTTATTTATTTATAATATTGTAATGTTTCGTAATAAAAAAAACATTTTTGATAGTTGTTTACTTGGCTATGCTTGTGTTGGTAAAAATAAAAGTATTTACTCAAGAAAACTAGAGACCAGGAGAATAAACTTTAGTGGAGGGGGTAACATTTAGTGTCCTAGAATACGGCGGCTATGTAGAGTGCGCCACTTTTACTCCTGAACGGCGCACTACGTAAGGCGCAGTTTTTTATATTTTACTAACTTAATCTTATTTATATACTAACTTACTTTTTTAGTTTTTATAATAATTATCAATTTATATTGATTCAAAATCAAACCTAAATTTTATATTACTTATAATCAATTGTATAGCAACATTGCAGAATTATAAATATTATTTGAAGTTGTATCTAATACACTAAATTATTGAGTGGTAAAATTTGATTTTTTTTTGAATAATAAAAAAGATGAACTTTAATTTTTTTTCATTAATAATAAATTGTTATTATCTGTAAATCTTATAAAATCAATAAAATAATAATTTTATTATTTAACTACTAAAAATACAACAGACAATACATATTATCAATCATAATCTTTTTAAACTTGTTTGTCTTGGTACTCGTCTTTTGTTTGAGTATAGGGCCGGTGGGCTGAGGTGTACTGGAATAAAAAACTGCGCCTTACGTAGTGCGCCGTTCATGAGTAAAAGTAGCGCACTCTACATAGCCGCCGTATTCTAGGACACTAAATGTTACCCCCTCCACTAAAGTTTATTCTCCTGGTCTCTAGTCTTCTTGACTCTGCTACACTCCAACAATCCAACACACAAAGAAGCAAATGGAGGGATCGTTGTTTAACCTTACGATATGTTGATGCGTTTATTTTTATCATATATTATTATATTGAGTTTATATGTATAAATAAAAATAAATTAGTTTTTAATAAGTACCTACACACAAATTTCATTATGACAAGTAATAAAGCGTGGAATACTGATCTATGGAAGGCATGGGATAAACACGGAAAAAATGATTTGTAAGTGCTTTAGGACCCAGGTTTATATACGACGGCGATCGTGATAATTGTTATTTGAATTCATTCATCTCTTCACTGTGTGAAAAAATAAAAATATATAATAAATTATAATTTGATGGTTGCATCTTTGATACACCACGTTTGTCGCTCTACCCCAGAGTTAATTGTCGATTAACAACTGTTTGCAGCCTCAAACTTATCAACCAGAAATTCAAGGAAGGAAACACGACAGGTAGTCAAATTTTTTTCATTATAAGCATTATATAGACCTGTATTAATCTTACAGTCATAATTGTTTTCAAAAATTTTATAAAATAAACATAACAGTTAATCGAAACTAATTGATATTTTGCTTTTTCTCTTAGTATGGAAACGAGGATTGTACGAATTAATTACTCATGGGATTCAAGGAAACGTAAAAAAGGACAACGTTGTGTCTACCCTGGCTGAGCTGGTGGTTAGTTTCTAGATTCATCAGTGTGTCTTCATCTATCAGGGCCAATTTACTTTTCTATTTTTTTTTTCTTATTGCCTTGTATTTCAGATCATTAACACCGCAATTCCCTCAGCGATAGTTGACTTGTTCACTTTAATTGATGCTGAAGGTCATAATAATGATTTAAGAAATAACTTCAATTATATTGTAAAAGAATGTGAAAAGGTATTTATTTCAATCTTAAACTATTTAACTGAATATTTTTTAAACTTGTATTATTGCAGTTCTTGACAGACAGGATTCTCATGGAAAGGCTGGAAATTGATACACTACAAGATGTCGGCACTCTAAAAGATCGCAACTTTCATACAAAATTCATCCGAGTCAAGACAAAACTTTAGTATGTTTTTTTTTTTTTTTTAATTCTTTTTCTTTCAGTTTTTAAAATTTTTGTTTTGTTTCCTACAGCTATAAGCAGCGTAAATTTAATTTATTTAGAGAAGAAAGTGAAGGATATTCTAAGCTTATTGTTGAGCTAAACCAAGAGCGATCACCTGATGAAGTTTTTAGTACTTTAGAAATTGTTAAAAGTTTGATTGGTAAGAATTAAAAATGTTTTTTTGAAAAAATTGATTGAATGCGTTATTAATAATATGGAATTTTTAGGATACTTTAATCTAGATCCAAATAGAGTACTTGATATTCTCCTTGAAACCTTCGAGAACAAACTTCAAAACGATGAACTGTTCATTCCTCTTATACGCTCTTACATGAACAATCCTCAAGTATTATGTGAAGTACTTGGTTTTAAATATCGTTCAGCAGTCGATGCAACACCAGTCTCATTGCAAACATTAACGGCAATGATGCTTCAACATCGCCTAATTGAACTAGATGATATTTTGCCATGGTTGGTTCCGGATGACAAAATAATTATAAGAGATCATGAGCTACAAATGCGTCAAGCAAAAGATTACGTGAAAAAAATGAGTATTATTTCTACCAAGGATAAAGAAGATATACTGGAAGAGCCCGATAATATACAAGACAGCTATTCAACAAACCAAAAATTTGGTCTTTGCGAGGCTCTTTTAAAAGTTGGTGCTTGGGAAATTGTTCAAAGATTATTTAAACGATTTCCTGACCATTGTTTAACTGACAAAAAACCAATTGCTCTTGCTTTTTGCAACATGATACAGTCAATAATCGATATAGTTTATCGGAAGCACTGTATCTTATCACCAAAGTTACCCGGTCGTGCAATTAAACCCATTTACAAGAGCTCATTAGCAGTTAAGCCGATGCAATCATTTACTGATATTCATAACCAGCTCGTACCAATGCTCATCATTCTTGGTCCAAATCTTCACAGCGATCCAATTCTCATGTACAAAGTGATGAGACTATGCCATACTGTAATCAAGTCTGTCGAAAAAAGTCACTGTCTTTGGAACGATATTCTTACAATTCTCGACGTTGCCTTGCTTCCATCATTGTCATTTATGGACTGTAACTGTTGTGTTGCCGAAGAAATGTGGAATATTCTCAAATGTTATCCTTACGAAAACCGATATTGCTTGTATGCTAGATGGAAAAATGACACGCCTATGCAGCATCCAGCTCTATTGCGTAAACGTGCAGATGCTCAAAAAAAAATTAAATCAGTTATGAAAAGAGTCAGCAAAGAAACAATAAAACCAGTTGGACGTACTATTGGTAAGTTAACACATTCGTCACCTGGTGTTTTGTTCGATTATGTACTGATTCAAATTCAGCTTTACGACAATCTTATTGGTCCCGTTGTTGATTCCTTGAAATATCTTACTAATATTTCTTACGATGTTCTTGGATATTGTCTTGTTGAGACGCTTGCGAGTGCGGATCGTGACAGACTTAAGCATGACGGCAACAGTATCTCTCTCTGGCTTCAGTCTCTTGCATCTTTTTGTGGTGCTATATACAAAAAGTATAACATTGAGCTAACTGGTTTGTTGCAGTATGTTGCAAACCAATTAAAAGCACAAAAAAGTCTAGACTTACTAATCCTCAAAGAGATTGTACAAAAAATGGCGGGAATCGAGGCTGCTGAAGAAATGACCGCCGAACAATTGGATGCGATGGCTGGTGGTGATTTGCTAAAAAACGAAGCTGGATATTTTACTCAAGTTAGAAATACAAAAAAACCATCACAGCGCTTGAAAGATGCACTTTCAGAAAATGATTTAGCTGTAGCACTTTGTCTTTTAATGGCACAACAAAAACACTGCGTTGTTTATCGAGAAACTGATAAATCACATTTAAAACTTGTTGGAAAGTTATACGACCAATGTCAAGATACTCTGGTGCAATTTGGTACATTTCTGGCGTCAACTATGACTGTAGATGAATATGTTCAGCGCTTACCTTCAATACACAGTATGTTGCGAGATAATCACATTCACTCAGACGTAGCTTTTTTCTTGGCACGACAGATGTTTGCGCATGCAATCAACATAAAATATGATTCACTCCGCAAAGCTGATTCAAATTACAAGAAAATGTCTATTACCATGAAACAAGCCAAATGGGTTGAAGCAGCGCAATCAGTTATGGCACCTGTTGCTGAGTCGGTACGGCCTCTTCATCCACTTAAAGTTTGGGAGGACATCTCACCTCAATTTCTTGTGACGTTTTGGTCTCTTTCAATTTATGATTTATTTGTTCCTGCTGATAGTTATCAACGTGAAATTAACAAACTCAAGCAGCTCATTGGTCAAACTGTTGATTCCAAAGACATAAATATGAGCAAAGGTAAAAAAGAGCAAGAACGCTGCACAACGCTTATTGAAAAACTTCAAGATGAAAAAAGAAAACAAGAAGAACACGTTGAAAAAGTATTTTCTTATTTGAAACAAGAAAAAGATTCATGGTTTTTATCAAGAAGTGCCAAATCTGCCAAAAATGAAACCATCACACAGTTTCTTCAATTATGTTTATTTCCACGATGCACATTTACAACAGTTGACGCAATGTATTGTGCTAAGTTTGTTCACACAATTCATTCTTTGAAAACAGCCAATTTTTCAACATTACTTTGCTATGATCGACTATTTTGTGATATTACTTATTCAGTAACATCTTGTACTGAAAATGAAGCAAATCGATATGGTCGTTTTTTATGCGCTATGCTTGAAACGGTCATGAGATGGCACTCAGAGAAGGCCATATTTGACAAAGAATGCAGTAATTATCCAGGATTTGTTACGAAATTCCGTGTAAGTAATCAATTCTCAGAAGCGAATGACATGGTTGGATTTGAAAATTATCGACACGTTTGTCACAAATGGCATTATAAAATAACAAAGGCCATTGTCGTATGCTTGGACTCCAAAGATTATGTCCAAATAAGAAACTCTCTGATTATTTTGATTAAAATACTTCCGCATTTCCCAGTGCTTTTGAAATTATCACAAATACTTGAGCGTAAAGTTGAAAAAGTACGTGAACAAGAACGTGGAAACAGACAAGATCTTTATGTACTCGCAACTTCTTATAGCGGTCAGTTGAAAGCAAGATCATCACAAATGATTCATGAAATAGATTTTCATCACGTTGGTGAAAAAACCGTAAAAGTTCAAGACACATGTAGCACTGAGGCTAATGATAAAGTTACTAATGGTGTTTGTATCAAGGAGGCCAGTAATGGTTCTGAAGCACGCACGGATAAAGATAGCAAAGAACAACGTGAGAAACGACTTGCTGCTAATCTAATACAACATGATTCAATTGAAAAAAATAAAAAAAAAGACGAAGTTAAAGAAGATCTGGAGGCTAAAGAAAAGTTTTCGAAAAAAGAAGAAACAAGAGATGATGAAACAGACAAAAAAGACCGCAAATATTTAAAAGTAAATTTAATTGTTATTAACTTTTATGTATTAATTATTATTAATCGACTACTTAAAATTTTCTATTAACTTTACAGGAAGAGCATTACTATAGTGGAATTGATAATTTAGATAGAGATTTGTCCAGTGTTTCTAATAGCAGTGTAAGCTCCGGTCCACCTCCAGATACTCTTGATAGAGGTGATTGTGATTGCTTGTTTGTTTTTTGTTTCTAATAATCTGATAATTATTCTCTCAAGATAAAAAATAAGAATTCTCACATTACATTGCTTTTTGTTTATTTGATAGAACCTAAGAGAAGAAAGCTAGAAAGCATATTGAAAGAAGCTAGACGTGCGGAAGCTGGTAACGAAAAAAAAGATCGTTCTGGAAAAGCTAAATCACGAGATGAACAAAAAGAATTGCGTCGAGAAAAAAAACTTGGTCGTAAAAGAGTAAGTATTAATTTAGACTTCTTTGGTTAAACTGTTAAAAAATTTAAACCAATTACTGCAGGATCGTCCTGAAGATGCTGTTAATGTTGCTGAGCAAAAACGAAGAAAAGACGATGATAAAAGTAGGTGACTTGGTTTATCAACCATGCATTATTATTAACTATCATAATTTATGCGCTTATATAAATTCAATTTTTAGCTAAAAATGTTCATCAAAATGGAGATTTACCAGAACACCGTGAAAAACATCACTACAGTAAAGTTAGTAATAATAATAACGATATTTAAAAATAGAATTATATATATTTGTAAATGTAGATATATATATCTATATATTTTATTTTTTTTTCAGGAAAAATCACCATACAATAAAGAACAGCGTATTTATGAGCGTGAAGGACGTGATAAACAATATCCTTTTCATAAATTTAATTGAATTTTTTAGGATAAAATAATAGACAGTGTAAATATTGTAATATGTTTATTCCTTAACTCAAAAACACTAGACGGAGTTCAGATCCAAAACGAAGATGATGTAAAATAATTTCAGAATTATAACTTACATTTATAATTTCTAAGTTTTCACTGTAATTGAAAAGAAAAGCTACACACAATAATAAATGTTAGTAACAAAAAAAAAACAGTTGTTTTTAAAAGATAGATTTTTTTGTTTTGGTATGTTTGTAATTATTATTCTAATACAAAATAGCCATATCTTTAACCACCGTTAACACTGCAAAGTGCTAGTAACGTTGAATACTACTTAAAAGTGCCTATTTTTTATCAAACATCTAAAACCTCAAAAATGAATGCAGTGTTTTATGAAAGCATATTCACATTTATTATAATGGTAAAGAAACTATAGAATTGAAATAACGTTGATCAGCTTTGATAGTTTCTTCCTTGAGCCGTTTAAGTCTATTTTTTGCATCTTGAATTATGTCATCAGTCGAGCTGCTTTCGCATATATTTTTAGGTAAACATTGTGTTTGTGTTGTTGGACCAGATACTTCATTTATAAGATTTTTTGAGAATTGAGCTTCGATTTGTTGAGACAAACTCATTACTCTTACGGTCAATTTTTCAATACGCAATTGTTGATCTTGTATAATCATCTGTAATTCTTGTGTGTTTTTACTATTTGAATAATTTATGGCTTCATTATTAAAATAGCATTCATCAGTTTGAATGGAAGTTTCTACTGTTTTGATGTCTGAAGAACTTTTCGTTTTCAGTTTCGTTAATTCATCTTTCAGTTCTTTTAGATTTGTTTCAAGTTTAGTATTCCACTGCGTTTGTAATCTGTATAAAAGTTTAATTTAGTGTAAATATTTAAACAAGTATTATGGTCTTATGTTAATAAAACTCACGTTTTCGCTTTTCGATATAGCAAATTCTCTTTCACTGATAATTCAAGTTTTTTGACGTGAATTCTATTTTCTGCTTTATCTTTGTCTTGGTAAAACTTTTTTTTTTTTAAATTCACTTTATCTATCAAAGTCTGAAAAAAAAAACATTTCTATAGAATAATCTTATTACTAAAGATATTATAAAGCTATTAACATATGGTTTTCACCAAAATTTTTTTAGTTTCTAACTTGCACTTGGGACAATTTATCATTAATAGCCACCATTTGGTGCCCAACAGTACAAGAATATTTATTCAACTCATTTTTTTTTTTTATTAATTGCTCATCGAACATATTTTTTTGGCTAAGAAGTTTTTCCAGTATTTCATCAACCATATCATTTTTTCTTGATAATTCAATTTGGGTGCCATTTTTTTTTTCACAAACACATGATACTTTTTCTGAAACGATAGCATCATTAGATAGTTTGGGTTGCGAGTGATACTTAAGAATTGAAAAGAGTAATGAAACGTCGTTGTTAGTATATTCACTAATGATTGATTGACCAATAGGCTCATTTGGTTGTATTCCTAATGTTTCTAGCATGTGATAAACATAGTCCGTTTGTAATTTTCGTTTTGATGAAGTCTCTTGAGTATTATTTTGATAAGTAGTAATGAGCTGATGAGTATGATTAGCAAGCATAGGAACCTCACTTGCGAACACAGATAATGTATAATCATAATCATGATTCCACAAATAATCGGCAATTAATAAATCATAAACGTGTTGTGTAGGTGAATGGGAAAAGTTTTTGACTCTACTGAAGGTCATATCTTTGGTCTTCAATACTTTGAATAAATTGTATCGCAGGTGGGTTCGGACATCCGATATTATGCCACATCTATCAAACCTGAAGGCCAAATTAAAAAAGTAATGAAGGTTACGATACGGATTCATTTGAATATTAATAACTCACCATGTATACAAAGATGAATAAAAATCATTATCCATTCTAATAACTAAGTTATTAGTAATTTATAAATTGAAACGTATTCGTAATTGAGGATAAACAAAATAGATCGAAATATGAAGACTATAGTCAAATAATGCGCGTTTTAAGACTTTAAAGGATTTTAAGTTCGTTTCAGTTCGTTTCAGTTCGTTTAAGACTGAGATTTTTATGTTCGGATCAAGAAGACTAGAAATAGACTAGATAGACTAGAAATACTAGGCGTGCGTTCGATAGCTGGCCGAGGCCAAAAAGCTGGCCAATTTTTTATAATAGTGGATTTCATATTTTTGTAGTGGTAGCACAGCTGAGTTTGAATTTAAATCGTAAGCTATATATTTGTTTGCCGTTGAAATGATAAGTGAATTTCCAGATGTGTCAGAAATAAAATATAGTAAAATAGACTTTGATGATAACATTGGCAATTGTTGATAACCATATTATCTTTTTTAAGTATGTAACATTCGAGACTTTACAAATTGAAAATGTCAATATTGTCATTGGTGTGTACTCAATGTTGATATATTGAAAATAAAATAAAAATAAGTGGTGATGATTTTACATGTATACTTTATTTATTTTTAACTTATTATTATTGTTTTTTTTGCCGAGTAGACTTAGTAATGAGATATTATGGAAAACAAAATTTTTTTGTAATATATGATTTTTAGCTTAAATCAGGTTCTTACTGGTAATGTTGACTATAGCCATAATAGAATATTTTAACCATGATAAAAGCTGAATATGCATTTTTAATAACAATATTGTTATAACAACATCATTGAATAACTAGTTTGTCTCACGAGAAATTTTTTTTATTTTTTGTAATAATATTATTTGATGAGCTTCGAATTTTTTTCTATTGATGTGATGAAAATGTAACAACAACAAACAACAAGATAAACCAGTAAAAAAAAAAAAATTTGAATTTATAAAACTGGTTATTTTTTTAGAGAGTTTTTGATTTATCAAGTTTCCTGTTCTGATGGCCGAGGCCGAGGCCCTCGGCCAGCTATCGAACGCACCCTAGTATAGTCTTGGTTCGGATATAGAACTAGTGTTGATAAACAGGGTAGCTATAAGGTGTGTTCGTTCACTATTTACACCGAGCGTATGCACGGAGCGTATGCAAGGAAGCGCTAGAGTCGTGCGGTCATTTGAAGAAACTTTTTTAATAAAATTTACTATTTATTTATTGTTATTTGTTTTTTTCAGTTCTTTTGCTGTCTTTCATAATTATTAATTGCTAATTAGTTATGGTGTTGTTATTTTTCTTTCCGAATCCAATGCGTTAGTAAATTTTATCAATAAAGTTTCTTCAAATGTCCGCACGACTCTAGCGCTTCCTTGCATACGCTCCGTGCATATGCTCGGTGTGAATAGTGTTCCACACCTATTCTTGACTCGATTATCCCACCTACACGGGATAACATGAAAACGCTTGAAAATGATTTAGTCGTTTGATGTAAACCATTGAGAAGGATACAAATTAAGCCAAAATTTTCATGTTTTGCGACAAAAAAAGTTATCCCAGTCGCTCGGGATAACTTGCGGATAATCGAGTCAAGAATAGCTACCCAGGGTCAGGGTTGTTAATGTATAAAACATAATGTTTTAAACTATGTTTAAAACTATGTTTAAAACATAGTTTAAAACATCCTTAGTTTTATCCATTTGTATAAAACGTCGCCATCTAGTGGCGAAATTGGGAACTGCAACCAAAACAAACAAACGAACCTAAATAAATTTGTTGTTATTAATATGTTTTTTTTTAAATATATGATCATCAAATTTGTTCATAAATAAATGATATAAATATTATGTTTATAAATTTTATAAACTTGTTATTATTAATGTTTATTAAATAAACAACAATTGTTTGACAGGTTAGGAGTGTAAGTATAGTCGGTAAGAGGGAAAGTTTGAGCCTACGAGAGATCAGGTGGGTTTTATCCGTTTTATCCGTTTTATCCTGTTTAAAACGTTTTAAACGTTTTATCCATGGATAATTGTAAACAACTCAAAAACCCTCCATTTTAACAACCCTGGGCCAGGGTAGCTATTCTTGACTCGATTATCCCACCTACACGGGATAACATGAAAACGCCTGAAAATGATTAAGTCGTTTATTGTAAACCATTGGGAAGGATACAAATTAAGCCAAAATTTTCATGTTTTGCGACAAAAAAGTTATCCCAGTCGCTCGGGATAACTTGCGGATAATCGAGTCAAGAATAGCTACCCAGAAAAGAAAGCAACAAGCAGGGTTGCCAACTCTGAAAGTGTAAAAACAGAAATATAGCATGGGGCAGTGATGGTAATTCGATGATTTTTGGAGTATCATACAATCATACGTATGATACTGTACGATAGATATGATATGTATGATAGTCACAAGTGCCCTCTTTTTTTTATAAAATGAAGTAATTCATATACAATAGGTGCTTTCTTTCACTAAAATCTTCACCTGGAGCTTCAGGTGAACGCCATCTATTGGAATATAGAACACCATCTGTCAGCACATTTGTAAAGTATAATTTTCTGAAAAAAAATGGCTGAACATTGGCGTCAACTCAATTATTGATTTGTTATGATTGAATTGTTAGGCTAATCGTTGTTAAATGACAACCGAAAACAATAACAAATAAATAATTGAGTTGACGCCAATGTCCAGACATTTTTTTTCAGAAAATTCTACTTTATAAATGTGCTGACAGATGACGTTCTATACTCCAACAGATGGCGCTCACTCGGAGCTCCAAGTGAAGAATTTGATGAAAGAAAGCACCTAATACTTTTATTTTTACCACCGCAAGCATACACAAGTAAACAACTGTCAAAAACATGGTAGAAATATACAGGTAGGTCCATTTCTCGGACGAAAATAAAAATCTACTGCGCAGACCAAGAAGACTAGAGACCAGGAGAATCAACTTCGATGGAAGGGGTAAATATTTTTGGCTTGAATGTAGAGTGCGCCACTTTAGTTATTCAATTGCGCACTACGTAATGCGCTGCTTGTTTATTTCCACACCCCTCAGCCAGCCTTTTTAAAAAATGCATTGAAAATAAATAATTAATAATTTTTTTTAATAAATACGACAAGATGCAAAATTATTGATTTTGAATGTCATTTTCAAAGATCAAAAGACTAAAGAGACAAATACAATTAGATAAATAATTTTTTAAAAAAGGCCGGCTGAGGGGTGTGGAAATAAACAAACAGCGAATTACGTAGTGCGCAATTGAATAACTAAAGTGGCGCACTCTACGTTTACGACGTATATCAAGCCACTCCCACTCTTATAGTTGATTCTCCTGGTCTCTAGTCTTCTTGGCGCAGACCATGAGTAGCCATCTTTATCAAATTTGGCTGCGTGTGTCTAAATCTGTGTGCCCATCATGTTATTATTATTGTACTGTTATTTATTTATACATGACTTGTTTAAAAGTTACATTAATTATGATTAAAAACATTAAAAATATTGTTTGATAATTTAAACATATTAATAAATGTGAAGCTAATCCTCAGAGGTATGTAATAAATGTGATAACAGTTATTAAAAATTGATTTATTATGTGTGCTTGACATAGTCTTTTCATTTTGGAGGTCATACGTTGTATATACCTATTTATTGATTTATTTATTTTCTCTAATAATCATTTGATTAGAAATCTGTTTGTTATTAATAAATAATAATCTAAATTCATTTGGATCAGTTATTATTCATTTATTTATTTAATTACTATTATTGTAGGTCACAATGGTAAAATGTGCCATGAAATATTGTCAAAACACATCAAGCATATGTATTAAAAAAATTGGAAAAAATATCATCAAGCACAATGACAAAATTAGTTTAATACAGATTTTATTTTTTATATAGAAATATTAATAATTTTAAACTGTGTTATTGTAGGTATAATTGACAATATATTCTTATCATATAATATAAATTGAATAAAAGACTGTTTTAATGTATATTATATTATCAGCATGAAATATATAAAAATATATATAATATAAAACACTGTTGCTCAAATTGTTTTTTTTTTAAATTCATATAATACAGAAAATATGAACTGTAAATGTTTTTTATTTCAATTATCGCAAACTTATCCCATTTTTCAAACAATTAATATGTATTTTCATGTTAAAGATATGCATTTGAATTAAAATTAATCATTTGTTTATGTGTTTTTATTATTTTAATTTTCTATTAAGATCATCTTTGATATGTATTTTAATTTATG